>JAOPSE010000156.1:146881-375658 GCA_029449295.1 Zea luxurians
TCTAGGCACTCAAGTTTTCTCCACTCTAGTATAATTCTCTACCTAGTGTATAAAACATGCATGGCAACAAATATGTAAATTCTCGTACATTTTGGATGAAATAATATCTATCTCTACTATATTAAAACGCTAGTTTTGATGGTCATCCTGTGTCATGTTTCTACAAATACCCCCCTAAAGTTGTACAAATCAACTCGTGTCCCCTTTCCATGAGTGACGCGCCCCTTGCCCCTTTCCACAAAACCCCCTCTCCGCCTCCCTCCCCACACCCAAAATGCTATTTTGAGAGTTGTAAATCTTTCTCCAAAAGATTTCGAATTAAAAATTCCCTTGATATGGACTTCTCACTTTTGAAGTAAAAGTATTTTCTAATAAAAAGGTTTGGATTCCTATAACTAAACTTATGGATATAATTATTCAATAAAAGAGGTTATCACCTAAATGATTTTTTTTGTTTGGTTAAACTATACACCATCATACTCTCAAGAGAATTAAAGTTATTGATAAGACCTCACATTCAAAATTATTTATTTATCCTAAACCAAATACATTTTTAATTAATTTTTAATTGAGCACACATTTAAAAATGTTACTTCCCTAAAATGAATGAGTCACTCTTTATTATATGTTCTGAAACATGGAGAAGATAAACTAATATAAACTTAAATATAAAAAGTGTATCCTTTCATTTCATGTTGGATACGTTTTTGGGGTTGTTGCATCCAAACCAAATTTGAATTTTGAAATACAAACTTGAATTGGAAATATATAACTAGAAGGAATAAGAAAAGCAAAAAAGGGAGAAAGCCTATCTTCGGACCAGCTCGGTCCACTACTTCACCGCGATCAACCAGCCCACTTCCTTTATAATCGGCCCGTGATTCCTCGCATTGCTGGCCCGGCTGAAACACACGCCGATTGGTGGACCCCGAGTGTCGGTCACACTTTTCATATTTTAGCGTACAACCATGGTTTCGTTGACATGTGGGACCAGAGCGTCAGCTCTATCATCCCCTCAGGTCTTCAACCAAGCATGTCACGTGCTCGCCTGGGATGCGGAGTTCTCGGCTAGAGATCCTAACCAACCGGTATCTATATACCCAGGAAATTGCACCCCCTTGACAATAGCATCAAATTAGAGGTAGCCAAGATAGAGTAGGCGCAGGGTGCACCTCCGAGGACTGGAGAGCCAAGAAAGCTCGTCGTTGGGATGAAAGAAAAAGGGAGCAGCCGGTTCACCTGGGGCAAGTCATCGTGGGGCTTCTCTAGGGCCCGTGAAGGTCGTCGAAAGTTGTAATCACACGTGAAGCCCCTTGGTGGAATGGAATTGCTCGCTAGAGCATCCACCATGTTGTGAAGCCGCCGGGTGGGGCTCAGCTACACCCGCGTGGAAGCATCGAGAGTGGGACGAGATGCTTCTCTGTGTTGCGTGGAAGAAGTCTGAAATGATATCAGGCGAGATCGATGGGTGGGGAGCCGGTAATCGCTCATCGGAGTAACCCAGTCACCAAGAAGTCATCGCGCGCCACGGGTGGAGCTCTCTGTGTCATGGGATCGGGTAAGACCACATCCATGACATTCTATATCACCCGTACATCACGTAGCGTCCGTTCATTCGTGGATTCGAGAACCAGGGTGCTGAGTGCCTTCACTCCGGCGATGGGCCACCGCAAGAAGGGGCAGCGCTGCCGATGCATGGAGTCGGGTGGGGAAGATGTCCCCTAGCCGTTGTGTTATAGATGTGTGGCCCAGATTATAGCATGCATACCCTTTTGGCTTGAGCTCGTCTCAGTCGTAGATATGGTAGTGTACGCGTAAGATTTGGCCTCGGGTGTTTTAAATCTAGGCAGTCGATTGAGAATCTGACAGCCAGCGCAGCGCACACCCTTCGCGATGTAATTTGCGCCTTAGATCAGAGATTGGCGGCTCCAATCGATTCTACGTTAAAGTCGTCGTGGTAGTTATGCTAAAGAGCCCTCGAGTATAGAAAGAATTAACCCACAGTCACACCTAATAGAAAGAGTATAACAAATCAATCCTGATTTTTGTACAGGTGACCCTGGACTTTTGTAAAATATGAGCCGTCGTCCGAGGAATTTGGAAATAAAACCATAATTTATTTTTAATGTGAAGAATAATTCCATAAAATTGTAAAATCCATACCTTTCTCGCTTTAACTCTGATTTGAATCGTTCCAATTGTGATAGCTTCGTAATTAAATTCCCTACGCATTAACAACATTATTTTATCATATACCATGTTTTCAAAAATGACTAGCTAACTTGTCTAACATATGTTTATTAAAGTAACTCCCCTAATCTAAGTTAATGTAGCATTTTAATTTGGTCCATTTATAACTTGACTAAAATATAATTTATAATCAAGTTATAACTTAGATTAAAGTTAAATTAGCTATGTCTTTGTAAACTTTTCTCACATGGTTTATGTTAATCAACATAGAATATAGTTTTATTGTTTCATCACCTAAGACTTCAGAAAACTATATCTTTTCAACCATAACTCCGATTTTAGTGAGTCTCGAACCTACGATCTCGTAGCAGTGTGTAGAATGTTCTTATATAGTTTGTTCATATGCTTTGGTGTAATGTTACCATACCCATTATTTGCTTGATGGTATGTATTTCTACGCATAGAAGCGAGGTGACGAGAAATCTGGAGACCAACTTGGTGGAGTACCTGGAGTTGCACCAAAAAGGCAAGTTGTGCCCTTAATCACTCTTCTTTACCTAGTAATGTTCCTGTTAATCACTGTGACATGCTTAGATTAATTTGATGGGACCTAATAGGTTACCCTAGTTCTGTTTATCCCACACCTTGCAAACAAATGAACTATTGGGTAGACTTGCTATTGCTCTACCTGGTTTTAGGATTAATGTTATAATGAACTATGATCATGTGCCACTATTATTGTTGATTTAATTATTGTTCATGATAAGACTATTGTGTTAATTGGAACATGGAGCTTAACTTGAGATAACAGTGCTACCACAAGGGTGGAATGGGACACCCTTGCCTGACTAATTAAGAAAGTTAGTGTGAGTTAATCCTTTCCTGAAAGGGCAAGCAGGGTGGAGTGCAAGTATAGGGACGTCCTTGGGTCGGACTATCTGTAAAGATTTTCAGACGAGGGATTCCTATATTGCTTTCGTCCCGGAATTCGTAGCGCGTTCTCTCATCTAGTGGGACTTTGTAAAGCCCTCGCAGTGGATCCCTAGCCATTCACCTTGGGAGTGTCTAAGGGTCTTGCAAACCCTGGCTAAACGGGAAACACATCTTGTGGGTAAAGATGTCCAACCTATGCAGAGTGTAAAACTGGTATATCAGTCGTGCTCATAGTCAAGAGCGACCCAGGACTCTCGCATGATTAACTTATGGAATTAAACTTAATTTGTCATATGCATTGCATTGTTGGATTTATTATTAATTGTGATCTCTTATTTAATTGGGTTGGTATCTACTTATACTTAGTAATTGCTAAAAACATTGACCAACTTTAAAAGCAATGCTAAGCTTTAACCATCTTCTTCGGTAAGCCTTACACTTCACATGAGCCACCACCGTAAGTGAGCTCATGCACATTATTCCTCACAACTTGTTGAGCAATGAACGTATGTGAGCTCACCCTTGTTGTACTCACCCCAGGTCAAGAACATATACCGCAAGATAAGGAGCATGAAGGATGTCGCAATGAGTTCGTGAGAGGTCTAGGCCATCGTCTCTCATTCACTATGGTTGCGAGGATCGTTGTCTTCATATGATGTAATTAGTTAGCTAAGTCCTATTATATAGTAAAGATGTGACATTCGTTTCTGTACCATTAGTCATCATATGTGTGAGACTTGATCTTAGCACATATTAGATTCGCGCACAGGTTTGCCCTTAAATCCGGGTGACACTTTCTTTCCTTGTCCCTATAATCAGCATTGTTTTTGCAAAGCCCCCTGCACAACTATGGTGAATCCTGACAAAGGAAGAGTGGTTGCAAGCAACCGCCCTGACAGGTATTTTGTTATTTTGCTCATCGAATTCATTGGCTGTCTAATTTCTGCTTACCTAATTCCTGCACAGTTGAATTCATTAATTGTCAAATATTTGCACCATCCACTTTATTTTACTCATTCAGTAGAGTAGGGAATATGTGCATCTGAAACTGTTTACCTGATTTCTGATTCTGTAGTTTGCTTTGTCCATAGCCAAACAACAAGTATTATCTGCTTTCAACTTATTTTACAAAATTACTAAACCTAAATGCTGAAATTTAGTTCCATTTATCTGTCATACTGCCTCCTCCTTGCTTCTCCATGCATTTTGTCAGCGCGCCTAAGAATTTTTTCACTGATAGGAGCCTTTGGTAGCCCCCATTGGGTATGTACTGCATTGTAGGATATTCATTTGGTTCAGTTTTTCGCCCCCTCCCTGCTTCTCCATGCATTTTATCATCATGCCTATGCATTTTTCACTGATAGGAGCCTTTGGTAGTCCCCATTGGGTATGTACTGCATTGTAGGATATTCAGAAGATTCAGTTTTTTGTAGTTTACATTTGGGTTGCTGAGTGATAAAGTTCATGTAGGCTGTGTTTTGTGCATGTGGACTGCTAATTTCTGTTCTGTTTCTTTTGCAGACAATCATTGAGTGCGTGGAAATTTCTTGCATCGGCGAGCTGCCCCCCAACTCATTTAGATCTGAGGTCAATGTACCTGAAAAGTTGCAATGGTTTTACTTAAAAGCAATCCACCATATACGTCTTCGTTTCTTAAGTTGTTGAGTGATAAAGTTCATGTGGGTTGTGTGGTTTGTGCATGTGGACTGCTGATTTCTATTATGTTCTGTTTCTTTTGCAGATGATCATTGAGTGTTCTGAAAAGTCGTGATTGTAGGCTCGCTCGTGTGTATATACACGATTTCGTTGTCCGAGAATCTTGAAGGTCTCGAGTTCATACCAAGCATGCATAGATAACATACAAGTCTTATAGTCCATTTAGAACTGTCCACTTGTTTTTAGCTAAATTAATACAATTTTATAGACTCTGTTTTAGAAAAAGATGAAGCTACAAGGGTGTAACCGTAGATGACACTGTTTTGGTACTGTTTACGGAGTGAAGTTTGAAATAGGGCATGAGATAGAGGATTGGATATGGGATCTAATGGAGATAGCCTAAGCACTAAGTGCAGGTCCATACAGTTGTAGGAATGCTCTCTTGTGCTGCTCAATCTAAGTGGCTCCACTACTAGCTAGTGTAAGAGCATGTTTGGTTTTCATCTATGATGAATAAGAGCATGTTTGGTTTTTGTAATTCTTAGAATTCAAAAAAAATCTCATAAAGAACCAAACACATTGGATATTATGCCTAGGGTAGTGTGCTTGTATGTAAAATTTGTAGAATCCACCTCCAGCTACATTCTAGGTCCACACGATGCGCAAGACATTGAGCTTTGATCGGCTGTCCGATCGCCCTTGCCCCTAGCACCTTCAGTCTTATTAGTCTTCTTGTCTGGAGCCTTTTGAGCGACCACTCCTTGTGACAGCTTTGTCGTGTGAGGATCGCCAATGATGATGCCCTTTCCTTTGTCCTTATCGGACATTTTAGGCCGAACCAAGACTTTTTTATTTGTTAGTTCTATTATATTGACAGAAAATGGTTGTGTGTTCACTTGCATCTCCTGAAAACTTAACATGCCCTCATTTATGGCTGATTGTATCTGTCAACGAAAAACATTACAATCATTGGTGGCATGATAAAAAGATTTATGCCACTTGCAGTAAGCACGTCTCTTTAATTCATCTAAAGGATGAAGAGTATGAGTACCTTTAATGTTGCCATTTTTTACTAGTTCGTCAAATATTTTATCACACTTGGCAATTAAAAGTAAATTTAACTTCTTCTTGCTGATTCTTTTGAATCGACTGTAAAGAAGAACAAAGTGAAGAATTAGGCTTTGTTGGCCAAACAAGTTCAGCAGTACATATATCTGTGGATTCATCATCCAAATTATCATGGTCCATGTAACACGCTGAATTTAGGGATATAAAATTTCTTTTTTAATATCCACCAAATTCTGGTGTTACCATCTCCTTTCCTTGTTTCTCTTCTCTTTTTTCTAAATAATGGAGAGTTATTTTGTTTTACATATAAATGTTAAGCCTAGTAAAATAAAACCATAGAGGTGCTTTGATTGTTGCATTCATGTGGTCGCATAGTGTTTATGAGTGCAAAATTCTTCAAAATATGTCGGTTTATGTCACACCCGGTTTCAGAAGGCAAACCGAATGCGAACTATGTACGTGCCAGGATCAGAATTCACGTACAGAGCGATTACATAAATGAACATCATCGCACAATGCTTCAAATAACAATAAAGAGTAATTAATAATATTAAAGACTAGAGTCATTTACATAATATAAATCAAAGTGCACATAATAGAAACGTAGCCAACGTAAATTAACCCACCACAGGCAGCTGACTGGGGGAGGTCGCTAGCCTAATCCTCGAACTCGTCGAAGTCCTGGAACTCCTGGAGATCGCCTCGACGCCTTCTTCTTTACCTGAGCATAGATTGCACCAAAGGCAACCTGGTGTTTTGTGAAAGCAAGGGTGAGTACACATCAACGTACTCAGCAAATGTCCCGTTTGGCTGAAGTGGACTAGCTTTATGTGGGGTTAAGGTCAAAGCAGTTGCTTTTAGTTAGTCAGGTATTTATTATTAGTGGAAGCCAAGTTTTAGTAATAACCAACCCGTGAACCATTTCCTCATCAAGGAACATCATCATCATAGTCGAACCAAAACCATAAATATAACCATTGTATCTCAGATCATATGTATCTCTAATGAGAGAGGATCCCAAGGCTGCTCTTAACCGTGAGCACGGCTGATATATCAGTTTCCTTACCTCTGCAGAGGTCGCACACTTTACCCATGAGCCGTGATTCCCATTTTGCCTGGGGATCATGACTCCCCATTGATCACTTCCTAGGTGGTCCGGCAGGGTATCACTACGTAGCTTTTACAAAGATTCCCTAGAGGTCATAGCCGCCCGTTAGGTTTCTCCAGTTTGATAAACACAGTACCCCTCCCCGCAGGAGGGTGACTAACAAAAGCAAATTGAAAGAACCTCGGCACCCAACCTCGGCAGAGCAAGCACTGTGCCTGGACCCCATTGACGGCACGACGGCAAAGCAACTACACCTCTAGTTCCTCTAATTAATTAGCTAAGGGCATCCCATTTCACCCTCATGGTTGCACTGTTATCCCGGGTGGTCTCTCAACGAACAGGTCCTTACGGAGAGGTACTCGGGAAACAGCCCGAGTCCCCTAAATGCCACAAGTATATCATCATATCCAGAATAAAACCATAGTATCATCATTGTATCTCATCATGTTCATTGATTAAAGTAAAGCGCTAGCATGTAGCTAACCATAGTAACCCAAAAGGTAAATCAAGGACCAGGTAAATAGAAAGCTAGTAAATCCTTAGGTTGTTCATAGTATGCGGGACAGTGTATTATAAAGTAAATGGGACATAATGGGTCAGAGGACACTTGCCTTCACCAAACAGATGCTCAGGGTCTTCAACCTTTCAGAACTCGAAGAACTTGATCTCGGAACCAGTGGTTCACCAAATCTTGATCGTCGATTCCTCGAAGCTCAGGAACAGATCGCAATCATTCGCGATGCACAACAAATACAAACAGGCACAAGCAAACATATACTTGCATAAGAACATTACACCATACAAGATAAAATATTATCAAAACGAGCATTATAAAAATATAGAGCGCTTCTATGGTTTACGCGGGGATAAGGAGCGCGACGGTCGAGGCTACGGTCGAGAAGTTTATAACGTTTACACTGAACGAGTATTAATTAGAATATTAGTTTGACATAATTATAATTACATGAATTGACATTATCATATCAAATATAAATTAAAACTACTACCTAGCTTTGACTAACTTACTAGTGGACGATTAAAGAATAGTTAATTAATTGACATGAGTCATTATAATCGAACGGTTTAATATCGCGTGCGGACAGCGCGCAACACGTGCGAGCGACGCTGCGACACGCGAAACAGCACGTGCGACATACGCGAACGACGCGTGAACAGCGCGACGCCGCGCACAACACGCTGTGAACAACGTGCACGACACACGCGAAGGGGCACACGGACAGCGTGCACGACAACGCGTGACCATGTGCGATTGACGCGTGACGACGTGCGCGAACAACACATATTTAAGTTAATATAAACCATGTTAATGTTTATTATAAGAGGCCCAAGTTGAATACTACATATTTAATCTAATTGGGAAATAAATATTAGTGAGAAAACCTTAAGTTAATTATCTAAAACATGTGACCTGACGAATTAACGTTATTAACATGAGTGATTATAAATGAAAACAATTTATTATGGCACGCAGACACCGCGTGACACATGTGATCGACACACGAGACCAGCACATGACAACGCGTGCGAACAGCACGCGTGACACGCGTGAACGACACGTGACGACACACGTGACAACACGCGAAACAGCACGCGGCACGCGAAACAACGCACACGACAACGCGTGACACGCGTGAGTCAACGGCGACTACACGCACGGAACACCACGATGACGCGCAAACGATGCCACACGCAAACACAGCGAACAAATAATTAATTAAAATTATTTAAGCTGGTATTAATCATGTTAATTAACATTATATTTACAAAAGCACGGATTAAAACTATAGACTCGTTCTAATGAATTGTTATTTTAAATAACCAACAACTAAACAATAATTGACTAATTAGCGCGAGCGACAATAACGAAAATAATTAAATAACATGCGGACAGCGCGCGAGACGCACGCGATCAACAAGAGACGATGACGAGCTCTACAACATGCGAACAACGCGGTAGACAGTGCGACGACGCGCACGACGCACGAGAGCCGCTAACAGACATCGTGTTTATACTAAACACTTATTAATTAAAATGTTTGAATAGACATTAATCACATTAACTTGTATTTATAAAACGCTAATAAAATTATAAAATTAGTTCTATTTGAATTGTTATTCTGAAATATCGGATGAACACATAATTCACTAATTAATTAAAACTTGTGTCGTGACAAAATAATGTTTCTAGTGTGTAAACGAATTACTACGAAGCTATGACAATTGAACGGATCTACGACGTACAAGGTATCGATAATTAATAATCTATGGAATTAAAGAAGCATGGCACATTAAAATTAGCTGCAAACAAGGCTACATGGTGGGCCACATGGAACACACGCGGAAAGGATCACATGACCACATGAATCCCCATCTCCCACGATTCACGGACGCACACATGGATGGGGCAGAAACTGCCATGCAGCCACCATGGCTTTGGCCATGGGATAGGCTCGTGCCACACCTGGCGAGGCTGCAAGTCGGCCGGTTGCAAGGCGGAGCTCGGCCGCACGCCAGGCTGGCCTTCTGGCTGCGCTACAGGAGCACGGAGTCGCTGGGGCTGGCCACCGTGCGCGCCACGCTGCCTGCACGATCGCTCTTGGAGGGGTTCCGTCGAGCACACGGGCACGCGTGGGGGTAGGGCGCAGGGGAGGACAGCCATGGCCATGAGGGATGGGAAGGCAAGGCACACGCGAGGGGCTTCACTAGGAGGAGACGAACTGCCCGGCAGGGGGCAGAGAGGGCTGCTCAACATACTGCTAGAAGGAAGGAAAATAGAGGGGAGAGAACTCACTTGTGATGACGGCGACGATTCTTTGCACACGGTGGCGAGATCGACATGTACTCCGGCGGCCGGCGCATAGGCTGAGAGGGCCGAGCACGGCCAGGATGTGGCCATGGTAGGAGGCATCGGCCATGGAGAGCAGGGAGGGAAGGCCGTGCGTGCTGCTGGATGGAGAGGACCGAGGGAGGTCGACGCCATGTGCTGAACGCAAAAGCTGAGAGGATTAGCGGCGTGGGAGATCGTGGGCATGTGAGGTAGTTTCCTGTGGCTCGGCTGGATGGGTTTATGAGGAAGAAACGAGCTGACACGTGGGCCACGGTGGGTAGTGGACTGGACAAACGTGTCCGTGCGCGCACAGCTGCAGCGGTCGCTGGGCCAGGTGCGCGAGAGGCGAGCACGGGCGCCGCGCGCTGGGCCGTGGGGAGCAGGAATGGACGGTTTTTCTTTTATTTTCTCTATTTCTTGCACTTGTTTTTTATATTCTATTTTATGCTATTTTATTTTGAATTTAACTTCAAACACAAATTTGCGGACTACGTGAATGCACAACTAGAATAAATCAACATAAAAAAATAAAAGATGATCCAGCATGTCGTGCAACAATCATGACCCTTTTGGGTTTTATGTTACTAGTCTTACAATTATATAAAACAAAATAACTCTCCACGGTTTAGAACAAAGATAAGGAAAGCAGAGAAATGAGAGAGTAACACCTGAATTTGGTGGGTATTAGAAAAGAAATTTTATACCCCCAAATTTAGGGCGTTACAAAATCTAACCCCCTTAACAGAATCTCGCCCTCGAGATTCAAGAAGAGGCTAGCAAGAAAAAGAGATTGATTCATTGGTTTTTCATAGCTTCTTCTGACTCAACTTTGACTCTGGCAACTTTAACTTGTGGACTGATTGCTTTGACCTTCAGATACTTGAGACCGATCAATGCAATTCTTGAGGATCTCTTGGACCTGTGGGTTAGGACCCACACACGCTTTCCCTGCGCCACTATGATCTTATTGGTTGATGTTGATCGCATTGTCTTCATTTTGGTTAGCAGCTAACCCCCTTAACAGGAGCATTGATAACGCACTTGGTGAAGATGCAGTCGATTCTGATCTTGACTAATTTGGAGGAGTTGGAGATTGCCAAATGGACAGGTGCAAGAGGAAAGAATAGCGAGAAAGGTAAGTATAGACAGATTAGAGAGAGCAAGGGGAGAACCCATCTAATTAACTCTATGGCACTCACCTAGTAAACAGATGCCATTGCGGACCAAGGGCCACAACACATCAACACTCATTCCAAAGAAGCAAATCAGTCATAGCAGAAGGACAAACATCATGAGCACACAACAACAAACATCTCGTTGCTACACGTTAATGTTAAATTGATGGTGATCTTTCCTTAAAAAGGGAAAATACTCTAATGCCAACAAGGCAAGGGGAATAATAAGACATGGAGGATAGGGGCATGGGCATAATAAAGGATGGAGCTAAAGCAATGATTGTAACCGACAAGGGAGAGAATGCAACCAAGGTCAGGATAGGTAAAACACCGTTCTCAAATCGAGATGGGAAAGATGATATTTCAAAGGTGGGCATAAGATAAGCATCATGAAAAGATCTAGAGATTACAAAGTAAGGGAGGTAACAGGAAAAAGCCCACCAAAAGATCGAGTTAAGGCAAGACTTGCAACGCGACAGAAGAAAAGGGAACAAACAAGAGCGGGATGGGTAAGGCAACACTCTTGAACTGAAATGGGATAGACAACTTTAAAATGCAGGTATATGATAAGCATCAAGGTAAAGATGGAGGGATGACAACGGTTAAGGTGATAACGGACAAACACACAACAAGGGGTGTATCTTAAACAAAACTTGCAAGGTGTCAAAGAAGGAAGAGCAGTCAATGATGAAGTAGGTGAGGCATTATCCTCGAACAGGGATGAAAATTAGTAGGCTTTGAATGGTAGGTTCAAGGTAAGCATGAAGATATGGGTATAGATATTACAAGGGTTTAAAGGTGGTAACGGACAAGGATGTAGAAGAGGGGGTAAATCAGCATAAGAACATAAGATATAAGTGCCATAAAGGATGGAGTTGGGACAGGACCTGCAAATGGAAAAAAGAGAGGGTACGTCCAAGGGTCATACAGGTAAACTTCCACTCTCAAATTGAGGTGGAAGAGATGGATTTTTAAAGACTAGGACTAAAGAGGAGTACCAAGGCAAGATCGATGGATGACAAGGTGATGGTTATAGCAAATAAATACACATTTAATGATGGAATTAAGACAAAACTTGTAAGGCAACAAGGAGTGAAAAGAAATCAAGGAAGAGATGGGCAACTCACAATTCTCAAACTGGGTTGAAAGAAAGGGGAGGCTTCTAACGGATAAGTTCAAGGTAAGCGTTTAAGTAGAAGACATAAATATCGCAAGGGTCAAAGGCGATGACACACAAGGGTATGAGAGAAAAGGTGAAGGCATTGAATAGACAGTGGTATGAGTACAACAAAGAACGGGGTTCACGTCCAGGCTTCATGCGATAAAGAAGAGGATATAGCCAATGGTGAGGTAAGTAAAACACCGCTCCCAAATTGGGATAGGAGATTGGAGATTTTAGAGAATGGACAGAGTGTAATCACCAAGGTAAGATCGAGAGATGTGAAAGGTAAAGGTAATACCCAACTGAAGCACAACCAAGGATGGAGTTAAAAACTCGCAAGCAACAAGGAAGAGGATACGATCAATGGAAAATAGGTAAAATACAAATATAAAATTGAGATGGAAGAGAGAAGGTTTTAAAGGACAAGTATAAGATAAACATTAAGGTAAGGTATAGAGGGTAATAAGGGTAAAGGTGATAATGATGAAAAGTATAACAATGGATAGAGTTAAGGCAAGACTGACAAAGTGGAGAAAACAAGCAAGGGTAAGATAGGTAAGGTTCCAACAAAATGGTTGAAGTAAAGAAAATTAATTACCAAGTGGAGTTACAAGGAGACAACGAGATCACCAAGGATATGCAAAGTAAAATGACCGCTCATGCATCATTAAGAAACAAGGGTGGTCAAGATCATGTAAGTTGAAATGTCTTAAACAAATATTGGGGTATGAAAAAAAATAAAAAAATACGAGAGTATGCAAGACTCTAAGGACACAAGTATACTAAACCAATGAAATAGAAATTGTTGAAAGATAATGACCTAACAACAGAATAGGAAAGGGTCCTAGAAGATAGGAAGGTCATGGTCATATAAACTGAAATGTTTAAGTAGGCAGTAAAAATTTAGAGGTGAGTATTTGAAACAAGAGAATCGAAGAATTCAGGGATACGAGTATGTCAATACCGAAGGACTAGAGTTTGCCAGATGGTAACAAATTTAGTGACGAAAAAGGAAAGAATCCCAAAAGACAAGAAGGTTATGGTCAAGGGCATCCATAAAGATGTCGCAAGCACAAGAGTGAGATCAGATCTAATAGATAAAGAGAAGTATAGACCATACTAGAATAAAATACTTTTGGCAAGGGGCATATAGGAGCACAACATCGAATTAGTCGAGGTGACTAATATTTTGAAGCAGCATCAAGGATGAGGTGAAGTAGTAATCAATAAGTCCTTAAAGCGGCCAATGCTACTCTAGGCTAGAGGCCCTACAGTCAGCATGGCTTTGATACCACTTATGTCACACCCGGTTTCAGAAGGCAAACCGAATGCGAACTATGTACGTGCCAGGATCAGAATTCACGTACAGAGCGATTACATAAATGAACATCATCGCACAATGCTTCGAATAACAATAAAGAGTAATTAATAATATTAAAGACTAGAGTCATTTACATAATATAAATCAAAGTGCACATAATAGAAACGTAGCCAACGTAAATTAACCCACCACAGGCAGCTGACTGGGGAGGTCGCTAGCCTAATCCTCGAACTCGTCGAAGTCCTGGAACTCCTGGAGATCCGCCTCGACGCCTTCTTCTTTACCTGAGCATAGATTGCACCAAAGGCAACCTGGTGTTTTGTGAAAGCAAGGGTGAGTACCACATCAACGTACTCAGCAAATGTCCCGTTTGGCTGAAGTGGACTAGCTTTATGTGGGGTTAAGGTCAAAGCAGTTGCTTTTAGTTAGTCAGGTATTTATTATTAGTGGAAGCCAAGTTTTAGTAATAACCAACCCGTGAACCATTTCCTCATCGAGGAACATCATCATCATAGTCGAACCAAAACCATAAATATAACCATTGTATCTCAGATCATATGTCTCTCTAATGAGAGAGGATCCCAAGGCTGCTCTTAATCGTGAGCACGGCTGATATATCAGTTTCCTTACCTCTGCAGAGGTCGCACACTTTACCCATGAGCCGTGATTCCCATTTTGCCTGGGGATCATGACTCCCCATTGATCACTTCCTAGGTGGTCCGGCAGGGTATCACTACGTAGCTTTTACAAAGATTCCCTAGAGGTCATAGCCGCCCGTTAGGTTTCTCCAGTTTGATAAACACAGTACCCCTCCCCGCAGGAGGGTGACTAACAAAAGCAAATTGAAAGAACTCGGCACCCAACCTCGGCAGAGCAAGCACTGTGCCTGGACCCCATTGACGGCACGACGGCAAAGCAACTACACCTCTAGTTCCTCTAATTAATTAGCTAAGGGCGTCCCATTTCACCCTCATGGTTGCACTGTTATCCCGGGTGGTCTCTCAACGAACAGGTCCTTACGGAGAGGTACTCGGGAAACAGCCCGAGTCCCCTAAATGCCACAAGTATATCATCATATCCAGAATAAAACCATAGTATCATCATTGTATCTCATCATGTTCATTGATTAAAGTAAAGCGCTAGCATGTAGCTAACCATAGTAACCCAAAAGGTAAATCAAGGACCAGGTAAATAGAAAGCTAGTAAATCCTTAGGTTGTTCATAGTATGCGGGACAGTGTATTATAAAGTAAATGGGACATAATGGGTCAGAGGACACTTGCCTTCACCAAACAGATGCTCAGGGTCTTCAACCTTTCAGAACTCGAAGAGCTTGATCTCGGAACCAGTGGTTCACCAAATCTTGATCGTCGATTCCTCGAAGCTCAGGAACAGATCGCAATCTATTCGCGATGCACAACAAATACAAACAGGCACAAGCAAACATATACTTGCATAAGAACAGTACACCATACAAGATAAAATATTATCAAAACGAGCATTATAAAAATATAGAGCGCTTCTATGGTTATGCGGGGATAAGGAGCGCGACGGTCGAGGCTACGGTCGAGAAGTTATAACGTTTACACTGAACGAGTATTAATTAGAATATTAGTTTGACATAATTATAATTACATGAATTGACATTATCATATCAAATATAAATTAAAACTACTACCTAGCTTTGACTAACTTACTAGTGGACGATTAAAGAAATAGTTAATTAATTGACATGAGTCATTATAATCGAACGGTTTAATATCGCGTGCGGACAGTGCGCAACACGTGCGAGCGACGAGCGACACGCGAAACAGCACGTGCGACATACGCGAACGACGCGTGAACAGTGCGACGCCGCGCACAACACGCGTGAACAACATGCACGACACACGCGAAGGGGCACACGGACAGCGTGCACGACAACGCGTGACCATGTGCGATTGACGCGTGACGACGTGCGCGAACAACACGTATTTAAGTTAATATAAACCATGTTAATGTTTATTATAAGAGCCCAAGTTGAATACTACATATTTAATCTAATTGGGAAATAAATATTAGTTGAGCAAACCTTAAGTTAATTATCTAAAACATGTGACCTGACGAATTAACGTTATTAACATGAGTGATTATAAACGAAAACAATTTATTATGGCACGCAGACACCGCGTGACACATGTGATCGACACACGAGACCAGCACATGACAACGCGTGCGAACAGCACGCGTGACACGCGTGAACGACACGTGACGACACACGTGACAACACGCGAAACAGCACGCGGCACGCGAAACAACGCACACGACAACGCGTGACACGCGTGAGTCAACGCGGACTACACGCACGAACACCACGATGACGCGGCAAACGATGCCACACGCAAACACAGCGAACAAATAATTAATTAAAATTATTTAAGCTGGTATTAATCATGTTAATTAACATTTATATTTACAAAAGCACGGATTAAAACTATAGACTCGTTCTAATTGAATTGTTATTTTAAATAACCAACAACTAAACAATAATTGACTAATTAGCGCGAGCGACAATAACGAAAATAATTAAATAACATGCGGGCAGCGCGCGAGACGCACGCGATCAACAAGAGACGATGACGAGCTCTACACATGCGAACAACGCGTAGACAGTGCGACGACGCGCACGACTTACGAGAGCCGCTAACAGACATCGTGTTTATACTAAACACTTATTAATTAAAATGTTTGAATAGGCATTAATCACATTAACTTGTATTTATAAAACGCTAATAAAATTATAAAATTAGTTCTATTTGAATTGTTATTCTGAAATATCGGATGAACACATAATTCACTAATTAATTAAAACTTGTGTCGTGACAAAATAATGTTTCTAGTGTGTAAACGACATTACTACGAAGCTATCACAATTGAACGGATCTACGACGTACAAGGTATCGATAATTAATAATCTATGGAATTAAAGAAGCATGGCACATTAAAATTAGCTGCAAACAAGGCTACATGGTGGGCCACATGGAACACACGCGGAAAGGATCACATGACCACATGAATCCCCATCTCCCACGATTCACGGATGCACACATGGATGGGGCAGAAACTGCCATGCAGCCACCATGGCTTTGGCCATGGGATAGGCTCGTGCCACACCTGGCGAGGCTGCAAGTCGGCCGGTTGCAAGGCGGAGCTCGGCCGCACGCCAGGCTGGCCTTCTGGCTGCGCTACAGGAGCCCGGAGTCGCTGGGGCTGGCCACCGTGCGCGCCACGCTGCCTGCACGATCGCTCTTGGAGGGGTTCCGTCGAGCACACGGGCACGCGTGGGGGTAGGGCGCAGGGGAGGACAGCCATGGCCATGAGGGATGGGAAGGCAAGGCACACGCGAGGGGCTTCACTAGGAGGAGACGAACTGCCCGGCAGGGGGCAGAGAGGGCTGCTCAACATACTGCTAGAAGGAAGGAAAATAGAGGGGAGAGAACTCACTTGTGATGACGGCGACGATTCTTTGCACACGGTGGCGAGATCGACATGTACTCCGGCGGCCGGCGCATAGGCTGAGAGGGCCGAGCACGGCCAGGATGTGGCCATGGTAGGAGGCATCGGCCATGGAGAGCAGGGAGGGAAGGCCGTGCGTGCTGCTGGATGGAGAGGACCGAGGGAGGTCGACGCCATGTGCTGAACGCAAAAGCTGAGAGGATTAGCGGCGTGGGAGATCGTGGGCATGTGAGGTAGTTTCCTGTGGCTCGGCTGGATGGGTTTATGAGGAAGAAACGAGCTGACACGTGGGCCACGGTGGGTAGTGGACTGGACAAACGTGTCCGTGCGCGCACAGCTGCAGCGGTCGCTGGGCCAGGTGCGCGAGAGGCGAGCACGGGCGCCGCGCGCTGGGCCGTGGGGAGCAGGAATGGACCGGTTTTTTCTTTTATTTTCTCTATTTCTTGCACTTGTTTTTTATATTCTATTTTATGCTATTTTATTTTGAATTTAACTTCAAACACAAATTTGCGGACTACGTGAATGCACAACTAGAATAAATCAACATAAAAAAAATAAAAGATGATCCAGCATGTCGTGCAACAATCATGACCCTTTTTGGGTTTTATGTTACTAGTCTTACAATTATATAAAACAAAATAACTCTCCACGGTTTAGAACAAAGATAAGGAAAGCAGAGAAATGAGAGAGTAACACCTGAATTTGGTGGGTATTAGAAAAGAAATTTTATACCCCCAAATTTAGGGCGTTACAGTTTATCTCGAGGATGTTTCTTGGATTTTTTTTGGAACCTTCAAAAATGTGAATTTTAAATTTTCTGATATTATTTTAATCTCTAAAATTTAGTAGTTGCAAAAACCGAAATATTCTAAAACTTGATTGTAAATTATATATATATATTCCTCTCATCGAACCAGTTTCGGATCTCATGTCCTTTTCGTGAGATCGCCAAACCGTCTCTCCACTTCGCGAACGGTGTGTCGCCCACATCTATCCCCTGCCCCCCGTCTACCCCTGTTTACCTCAGCCATCTACCCCCATCAACTACCTTGCCTCGCTTCATCGCGCAACATGACGTGCGTCATCGGTGCAACCATCTCCTCACGCCCTCCGCTATATATTTGCACACCCCTGCACCTGCTACCATCATCGTCGGTGCTACTGTGAACTTCACCCTCTCTTATTCCCTGCGCTCAGTCTCCTTCTCCCTACCCTCGTCGCGTCGCGCGTTGCAACCATGCCTCGCTAGTTGCTCTGTGCTGTCATGACCATGCACGACCTCGCTACCTGTAATACCCAATTTGTAATAGATAATAAAAGAGGAGAAAAGTTATTTTCCTATATTTTATGTTTGTGTTGAATCTACTTATCATCACATGTGAACACCATATTAAAAAAACAAATAATTAATAAAAGAATATATGCCATTAAATTATGCATCATGCTGGATATATTTTTGTGTGTGCATATTATGACAAAATAAAATAATGTGACAAGAAAAATAGTAAAGTCCAAAGTGGAATTTAAAATCTAAAAGAAAATTCTAGAATGTAGAAGAGAGAGGAAAGCAAATATTATGTGGATAAAAAAAATATAATAATAAATAAGTAAATAAAAATACATTATTCCTACAATAAGGTGAATTTATATAATGGACTCATAGGTGAATCTCATAACCAAATTCAAATTCAACTTTGAATTCTAAAAACAAAAAGGAAAAGAAAGAAAAACAAAAGAAAAATGAGAGGATGGCGTATTGGGCTCGAGACACCTATTTCGGCCCACCAGAAGCAAACCCTGCGCGACCCATTCCCTTTTTCACGCGCGGCCTGCTCCCATCCCCGCGCCTCGGCACTGACGGGCGGGCCCGTAACGTCAGGCGCGCCACTTCTTATCTACTCGCGCCTCGCACTCCCAGGCGGGTGGAGCCCACAGGTCAGCTACACTACGCGCACGCCACATTTAGTGCTATCACCGACTGGTGGACCCCTTGTGTCATCCCGGTCGTGGACCTAATCTCAGGAACGCCGCGCGCACAGTTGGTCGTGTCCGCGATTCCAGCACAAAATCCGTTGTAGACTTCAACGAACTTCCACGTAACCATCGTCGGGGGCTCCGGGCTATAAGAATCGTGAGTTCGCAGCTCCAGAACCGCCCTTGCGCACAGCTCTCGCGGCACTCCAAATTCCATCGCCGTGCTTGGAGGGGAAGGGAGAGCACGCTCCTCGGGTTGCCGGCTCGGACCGCGTTTCGCCGTCTGGGTTCGCCGTGGTGGTCCACCCGGGTGTAGCGGGTCGACTTATAGCAACGCGGGGCGGAGTCAACCAAACCGTGGCCACCGTCCGATTCAGATTATGCGCTCGCGATTAGTTGAAGGATACCGCTTCGGTCGGGGCCAATCTGGGCCGTCGATCTCGAGTTGGTCGGCTGGGATTTGATGAAGTGTTGGGCGAGTGATTGTCGTGGATTCTAGATCCAGTGGCCAGGGATGAATACCGTTTCGTTACAAATCGATTTAATCTTGGCTCTAGGGTTCTAATCGGATGGCTCGCATTTAAAGATACCCTTTCGTGGGGGCACTTTTACTTATGAGTCCTCAGATTTTTAGTGAGTCAACCCGCTGTCCAGGGACCCTGTTCTCTGTGCCTGGGATATCTTGCGCATAGGCCCCTGCGCTTCAGAAATTGAGGCCCAGTCCAGAGATGATTAAAAATAGAGAAATAACTCTAGAATTTCGTTTTTAATACAAAAACAAATCTAGAAACTTGTAAAATGCATAGAAAATTCATTTTTGATCCAAATCAATCCATTCCAATTTCTAAAATTTTGTAATATTAATGTCTATCACCTAGAGTCTCTGTTTTGACATGAAAACAGAAAGGAAGTTTATTTCTCATGTAATTCCATTTCAAGCACATTAAACCATTGAAAATTCATAATTCAAAATCTATAACTCCAAATTTAATGATTCCTGTTCCTAGGCTCTTATTTTAATATTTAGATTTTTATCATGTATTTTATCTACCTGTTTGGTGTGATGTTAATTTTTGCTATACTATGTATGTATTGTGTTGATGCGAGTAGACGAGTAAGCCACTGTGGATTCTGAGGTTCAGCAAGTAGAAGTAGCTCAGCAGGAGCTCATTGAAGGCAAGTTGTGCCC
The DNA here is from genome assembly GCA_029449295.1 of Zea luxurians. Taxonomy (NCBI): domain Eukaryota; kingdom Viridiplantae; phylum Streptophyta; class Magnoliopsida; order Poales; family Poaceae; genus Zea; species Zea luxurians. The sequence continues at coordinate 167,000 of JAOPSE010000156.1, forward strand.
TTGACCACTTTTTACCCAATAATGTTCTTTGATGTCACATGTTCATGCATAGGTTTAATTTTGATGGAACCCAATAGGTTACCCTAGATTGTTTATCTCATTACCTTGTTTACCCCCGAATCACTTGGGTAGTTTGCTATTGCCTTACATGGATTTGGGATAATTATTTATCATATCTATGTTCCAGTTATTTTGTTATTCTATTTATGTTCATGTCAAGATCATTAATGTTAATTGGAACATAGAGCTTCACTTGAGAAACACGTGCCACCACAAGGGTTCATGGACGCCCTTGGCTGATTAATTAGGAAAGCTAGTGGAGGACTACCTTACCCGAAAGGGACAAGGGCAGTTGGGGAGTGGTCAGTGTAGGAAGGTCCTTGGTTGATTTTGCTGCGATGGCGGTCAGGCAAGAACCCTGCATTGGAGCTTCCTATAAACTGTAGCGGGTTTTCTGAAGCTAGTGGAACTTTGTAAAGGCTTCGTAGTGTTACCCTGCCTCGCCTCCTCGGTAGAGGTGTATGGGAAGTCGCGATCCCTTGGCAGACGGGTAACATGACTTGTGGGTAAAGGGTACAACCTCTGCAGAGTGTAAAACTGGTATACTAGCCGAGCTCACGGTCATGAGCAGCTCAGGACTCTCTGATGATTAACTTATGGAACTAAATTCAATTTGTCATATGCATTGCATCGCAGGTGATGTTGTTACTTTTGTTCTACTACTTAATTGGGTTGGTATTTACTTATACTTAGTAATTGCTAATAAAATTTTGACCAACTTTAAAATCAATGCTCAGCTCTAACCATCCTCTTTGGTAAGCCTTACACTTCACGTGAGCTCCCACCTTTGGCGAGTTCATGCACATTATTCCCCACAACTTGTTGAGCGATGAACGTATGTGAGCTCATTCTTGCTGTCTCACACCCCCCACAGGTCAAGAACAGGTACCGCAGGATGAGGCGCATGGAGGATGTTGTGGCGAGTTCGTGAGAGGTCTAGGCCGTCGTCTCCCAGTCAACTTTGGGTTGTTGGACCGTTGTCTCCTTATAATGAAATTATTTATTTAATTATTTTGTATAGAACTCCTATTATATAGTAAAGATGTGACATTCGATCATGTGCCATGATTCATCATATGTGTGAGACTTGGTCCCAGCACACCTGGTGATTATGTTCGCGCCAGGGTCTTGGTGCCCCGAAATCCGGGTGTGACACTACCTTCGCGCTTGATGCCAGTACCGCTCCTGTCTCACTGTACCGTGGGCCCCACTTGCCAGTGGCTCACCAGTGCCCACGTCATAGCTGTTTAACCATGGCGAGGGGCCCACTCATCATCCCTCATGTGGGAACTGCTAGTTCCGCTTGAACTGACCACGATGCAACATGCTCGATAACTGCCCACCCCATTGCTCGTTTATAAGTCTCTAGCACCTATTCTCCCCTCCCTCCATCCCATGTAGCAATGTCCATCTCGCTGCGTAGCAACTGCAACACAGCCCATAGTGGTCGTCGTTGTGTGGAGGAGCACTGTCGTTCTTCTCAGGCGTCGCCCGCTACAGCAGCTACCCACCTTCTCCGCCTCACCACTCCAGCGATCTACGTTGTCCTCTTCGGTGAGGCCCTTCTTCCCCGGCGAGTCCCCTCCTTTCTCGTTGTTTACAGCTGGTCGTCGTTTTCCTCTTCACGACGTGCGCCTTGGTTGCCTCCATGGTCGCGCCTACCAGCGAGCAGATGTGTGCATCGCTGCTCCGCTTCTTCGGTTGTGCCTGCCCGCTCCGCTCAATGCAGCCTGCTACCCCATGCACCGCGCACTGTCTCAACCCCCGCCGTTGGCCATGGCAGCACAGCCCCTCGATGCGCCCATGCTCGATTCCTTTCCCCAGTGTGCGCAGCCAGCCCTCATCCGATAGAAATGTGCCACGTCGTCGTAATTTCGTGAATTATTAATTATTCAATATCTTTTTATTGAAAATCCATATCGACCCGTTCTAGTTACGTTAATTTTATAATAATATCATCAACGTGTTAGTAACATTATTTTGTCACGGCGCAAGTTTTAATTAATTCGTTAATTATTTGTTCATCCGATATTTATTGGAATAGCAATTTAAATAAAACTAATTTAGTTCTATTTGTGTTTTATAAATACAGAGTAATGTGATTAATGTCAACTCGTTGTTCTGAATTAATACTTGTTTATAAAAAATGATATCCGTTAGCGATTCTCGCGTATCGTCTCGTTGTTCGTGTGTCGCTCGTTCGTGTCGCGCGTGCTGTTCGCACGCGTTGTCGCACGTCATTTGTGTGTGTGGCACACATTGTTTCGTGCGTCGTCCGCACGCTATGTCGCACGTGTCCGCGCGTCGTTCGCACGTTGTCGTGTTATTTCGCGCGTCGTAAATTCGCATCGCTTGGAATCTCTCGAGTTAATTAAATTACTTATTTATTTGACAACTGTTAATGTTATAGAAATGTCGAATAATGTGAGTATTTCAAATTAAATATTCTAATTAATACTTATTTAGTTTAAATGCGGTAACTCCTCGACCGTAGCTCCGACTATCGCGTTTTTTCCTCGCTCAACCGTAGAAGCGAGCTTTATTCTGTGTTGCATGTTTTATATTGTTTTACTTTGTATGTGTAATGTTCTTATGTATATATATATATATATGTTTGTTTGTTTGTGTCTTTTCATATTCTCTACATGTCGCGAATAGATTGCGATCCGTTTTTGAGCTTCGAGGAATCGAAGATCAACCGTTGGCGACCAAGTGATCAACCTCTTCGAGTTCTACAAGGTTGAAGACCCTAAGCATCTGTTTGGTGAAGGTAAGTGTCCTCTGACCTATTTATATTCTATTCACATGATAATTAATTCCCTCGCATTACATAATTTAAACCTAAGGATTGACTAGCTTTTTATTTACCTTGTCCTTGATTACCTTTTGGGGTATTTTGGTTAGCTTTATGCTAGCTCTCTACTTTAATCAATGAACATGATGAGAATATTTATGATATGTTGATGATATCTTGATTATGATGATGAGCTTGTGTTATTTTAGGGGACTTGGGCTGTTTCCCAAGTACCTCTCCGTAAGGACCTGTCCGTTGAGAAACCACCCGAGAAAACAGTGCAACCATGAGGGTGGTATGGGACGCCCTTAGCAAATTAATTAGAGGAACTTGGAGGTGTAGCTGGCTTCACCGTAGGGCCATCAATGGGGGTGGGGGCATAGTGCTTGCTCTGCTAAGGGTGGGTGCCGAGGTTACTTTGATTTGGTTTTTTAGTCAGCCACCTTAGGGAGGAGTACTGTTTGTACAACTGGTGAAACCTAACGGGCAGCTACATACCAGGGGAATCTTTGTAAAGGCTACGTAGTGTATCCCTGGCCATTCACCTTGGTAGTGCAGATCGGGTCTTGCACACCAAGGCTGGAAAGGGATCACGACTCATGGGTAAAGTGTGCGACCTCTGCAGAGGAATGAAACTGATATATCAGTCGTGCTCACGGTTATGAGCGGCCTTGGGATCCTCTTTTATTAGAGATACAACTGGTTCGAGATGCAATGATTCTATTAATGGTTTTTGGTTCGATGATGATAATGATGTTTCCTCGATGAGGAAATGGTTCACGGGTTGGTTATTGCTAAAACCTGGCTTCTAAAAGCAACTGCTTGAGCTTAACTCAACATAAAGGTAGTCCACCTCAGCCAAACTTCGACGAGTTCGAGGATTAGGCTAGCGACCTCCCCTAGTCAGCTGCATGTGGTGGGTTTGTTTACTTTGGCTATGTTTCTATTCTGTGTACTTTGATTTATATTATGTAAATGACTCTAGTCTTTAATATTATTACTTACTCTTTATTGTTATTCGAAGCATTGTGCTATGATGAGTCATTTATGTAATTGTTGTGTATGTAAATTTCTAATCCTGGCACGTACATGGTTCGCATTCGGTTTACCTTCAAAATCGGGTGTGACAGTCCACTAGACATATAGAATGGCTGGTCGATTTTGATGTCTCTTTACATCGGCTTTCACAAGGTGAAAGTTAAATGGCCTCAACATTTCCTATAATCGATTTTGGTGTTTGACGTCCATCACAAACAATATGGACTAACTAGTTTGCCTAGTGGATGTTTTTTCTCAGGTGCATAAAGTTCAACATAAACATACAAAGAAAAAGACTTGAGGGAATTCTATAAAGTTTGGAGCATACAAAATCTGGTGCAGCCAGTGGCACACCGGACATTGTCCGGGACACTGTCCGGTGCCCTGACTGAGCCCTCCACGAACTGGCCGCTCTCAGGTTTTCTCGACGCTCGTCCGCTAAAATTCATCGGACTGTCTGGTGAGCCACCGGACTGCCCGGTGAGACAACGGAGCAACGGTCAACTTCGCCCGACGGTCGACTGCGCAGACTACGGCGTAGTCTGCAATACCAGAAGTCAGAAGACAGTCTGAGACGACAGGTCGCACCGGACTGTACGGTGTGCCACCGGACTATCCGGTGCCGCAAGAGGACAGAAGACTTCAACGGTCAAAAGCTCCAAACCTCAACGGTCGGCTAACGTGGCACTCACCGGATAGTGAACAATGCAGTATCCGGTGCACCACCGGACTCTCCGGTGTGTCCATCGACATCAATGGCTGGAATAGTGGTTGGAGCTATAAATACCCCCAACCATCACCATTCAAGTCATCCAAGCATTGCAACTTCCTCATTGAATATTAGAGCAAAAGAATAGACTCCAAGACACAATCAAAGCATCAAATCCTCTCCAAGTTCCAAAATCAAGTCAAGTGATCAAAAGTTCTTGCTTGAGAGAGGGTGATTTGTGTTTCTTTTGTTGCTCTTGTTGCTTGGTTGCTTTCTTCTTCTCACTCTAATCTTTCCAATTCCTTTGTAACGCTAGCAAGAGACATCTAATTGTGTGGTGATCCTTGTGGGGTCTTAGTGACCCATGTGATTAAGAAGAAGCACTCAACCGGTCTAAGTGGCCGATTGAGAGAGGGAAAGGGTTGGAATAGACCCGGCCTTTGTGGCCTCCTCAACGGGGAGTAGGTTCTTTGGAACCAAACCTCAGGAAACAAATTATTGTGTCCACTTGTGTTGATTTTCATCACTCGATTTGTTTCTTCCCTCTCCTCTCTCTCTAGAGTTCTCTTGCTCACATTGTTTTGAGTTGGCTCCCAAAGTTATCCGCATTGATTGAGCAACTCATAGCAAGAGGAACTATCTTCCACACTCTGAATTCTCTATTATTTATTTCTAACCCTAATCCCGGGTGAAGTGTGTGTTCAAACTTTATAATTTTCAGGTTTTGATTATTCACCCCCCTCTAGGTGACTTTCAATTGGTAATGGAGCCCGGTGCTTCATTAGAGTTCAACAACTCGAAGTAATGTTAGGAGAACACTCCAAAAGGGAGATGATGACTGGGGAAAAGCCCAGATCTTCAAGAAAGAAGAACGAAGAACGGACTCCATCGAAGGAGGCCAGTGACAAGCAAAAGAAGCACAAGGAGGAATCCACCGGCTCCATCAAGTCACATAGGAAGGGTGACAAGAAGAAAAAGAAAATGAAGAAGGTGGTCTACTACGAGACCGTCTCTTCATCAGCTTCCACCTCCGGCGCCGAGTCTACATCTTCGAAGCGACAAGAGCATAAGAAGTATAGTAAGATGCCTCTTCGCTATCCTCGCATTCCTAAATGTGCTCCTCTACTTTCCGTACCCCTAGGCAAACCACTATATTTTGATGGTGAAGATTATTGTATGTGGAGTGATAAAATGAGGCACCATCTAACCTCACTCCACGAGAGTATATGGGATATTGTTGAGTTTGGAGCACAGGCACCCCAGGTGGGCGACGAGGACTACGACTCCGATGAGGCCGCCCAAATAAGGCACTTCAACTCCCAAGCCACCTCCATACTCCTTGATTCCTTGTGTACGCCGGAGTACAACAAGGTACAAGGGTTGAAGAGTGCCAAAGAAATTTGGGACTTCCTCAAAACAGCGCATGAAGGGGACGAGGTGACCAAAATCACCAAGCACAAAACGATCGAGAGAGAACTCGGTCGGTTCGTCCTCAACAAAGGAGAGAAGCCACAAGCAATGTACAACCGACTCAAGACAATGGTCAACCAAGTCTGCAACCTCGGGAGCACCAAGTGGGATGACCATGAAATGGTCAAGGTTATTCTAAGATCACTTGTTTTTCGTAATCCCACTCAAGTTCAATTAATTCGTGGAGATCCTAGATATAAATAGATGTCTCCCGAGGAGGTCATTGGTAAGTTTGTGAGCTTTGAACTTATGATCAAAGACTCCAAACACATTTTTGACTTGGAGCAAGGCGCCACCTCCACACCCGAGGTGCAACCCGTTGCATTCAAAACCACAGAATAAAAGAAGGAAGAGTCTACACCAAGTAGACTCCCAATCAACGCCTCCAAGCTCGACAATGAGGAGATGGCTCTTATCATCAAGAGCTTTCGACAAATCCTCAAGCAAAGGAAGGGGAAGGACTACAAACCCCATTCCAAGAGGGTTTGCTACATGTGTGGTAAGTCTGGTCATTTCGTTGCTAAATGTCCATATACAAGTGACAGTGACAGGGATGGCGACAAGAAAGGGAAGAAGAAGATGAAGAAAAAGAGATACTACAAGAAGAAGGGTGGCGAGGCGCACATGGGGTGGGAATGGGACTCCGACGAGAGCTCCATGGACTCCTCCTCCGACGAGGACGTCGCCAACATCACCGTCAACAAAGGTCTTCTCTTCCCCAACGTCGGCCACAAATGCCTCATGGCTAAGGATAGCAAAAAAGAAAAAGGTACATTCTAAAGATACCCCAAATACACTACTTCCGATGATGAGGGTAGTTCTAGTGATGATAATGATGACTTGACTTCTCTTTTTGCAAACCTTACCAAAGATCAAAAGAAAAAGATTAATGAATTGATAGAAACCATTAACAAGAAGGATGATATCTTGGAACGCTAAGAGGACTTGCTCGTTAAGGAAAATAAGAAATTTGTTAAGCTAAAAGATGCTTATGCTCTTGAAGTAGAAAAATGTGGAACTTATCTAAAGAGCTTATTATTTGCAATGATTCAATTTCTTGTATTAGAACTGAAAATGTTAATTTAATTGTTAAGATTGAAGAATTGAATGCTTGCAAACCCTCTACATCTACTGTTGAGCATGTCACTATTTGCACTAGATGTAGAGATGTTAATATTGATGCTATGAATGATCACATTGCCATGATTAAAGAACAAAATGATCACATAGCTAATTTAAATGCTAAAATTGCCGAGCATGAGTTAGAGAATAAAAAAATTTAAATTTGCTCGTAGCATGCTCTATAATGAGATACGCCCTAGCATTAAGGATGGCATTGGTTTCCAACACGGGAGTCAAAGCAACATCAAACTTAATGCCCCTAGAACAGACTTTCTAACTTTATTAAGGGCAAGGTTCCCATGGTTCAGGATAGGGAGGGTTACATTTTATATCCTGAAAACTATCCTGAGCACAAAATTAGAAGAATTCATGCTAGAAAATCTCATTATGTTTCTCATCATGCTTTTATGTATAGTAATCAGGCTTCTAGATCTAGGCATACAACTAATATCAAAATTCTTAAGAATAAGATTGCTAATGCATCAAATGAACATAGCATTTCATTCAAAACTTTTGTGCATCTTTCGTGCTTACTAACAATTCATGCAAGATAGTTGCCAAATATGTTGGGAGCAAACACAAGAGTTCCAAGACTTGTGTTTGGGTACCCAAGGTGCTTGTTTCTAATGTGAAAGGACCCAAGACCGTTTGGGTACCTAAGAACAAGACCTAAATTTGTTTTGTAGGTTTACGCATCCGGCGGGACAAGTTGGATAATCGATAGCGGGTGCACAAACCACATGACTCGAGAGAAAAGGATGTTCTCCTCATATGAGAAAAATGATGATCCCCAAAGAGCAATCACGTTCGGGGATGGAAATCAAGGTTTGGTCAAAGGTTTGGGTAAAATTGCTATATCTCCTGACCATTCCATTTCTATTGTTTTTCTTGTAGATTCTTTAGTTTCTCAATTATGCAAAATGGGCTACAACTGTCTTTTTACTGATGTTGGTGTTACTGTCTTTAGAAGTGATGATTTAGTAGATTTTAAGGGAGTGTTAGATGGTCAGCTATATTTAGTTGATTTTAATGATAACAATGCTGAACTAGACACTTGCTTAATTGCTAAGACTAATATGGGCTGGCTCTAGCATCGCCGACTTGCTCATGTTGGGATGAAGAATCTTCACAAACTTCTAAAGGGGGAGCACATTTTAGGACTAACAAATGTTTATTTTGAGAAAGACAAGATTTGTAGCGCATGTCAAGCAGGGAAGCAGGTTGGAGTTCATCGTCCACACAAGAACATCATGACGACCAAAAGGCTGCTTGAGCTACTCCACATGGATCTATTCGGCCTGATCGCTTACATAAGCATCAGCGGGAGTAAGTGTTGTCTTGTTATTGTGGATGATTATTCTCGCTTCACTTGGGCATTTTTTTGCAGGCAAAATCTCAAACCCAAGAGACCTTAAAAAGATTCTTGAGACGGGCTCAGAATGAGTTCGGATTGAGAATCAAAAAGATTAGAAGCGACAATGGAACGGAGTTCAAGAACTCACAAATTGAAGGATTTCTTGAGGAGGAGGGCATCAAGCATGAGTTCTCTTCTCCCTACACACCTCAACAAAATGATGTTGTGGATAGAAAGAATAGAACTCCCTTGGATATGGCGAGGACCATGCTTGATGAGTACAAGACACCGGATCGGTTTTGGGCGGAGGCGATTAACACCGCCTGCTACTCCATCAACCGACTCTACCTTCACCGAATCCTCAAGAAAACATCATATGAACTCCTCACTGGTAATGTTTCTTATTTTAGAGTTTTTGGGAGCAAATGCTTTATTCTTATTAAGAGAGGTAGAAATTCTAAATTTGCTCCTAAAGCAGTAGAAGGCTTTTTAATTGGTTATGACTCAAACACAAGGGCATATAGAGTCTTCAACAGGTCCATTGGATTAGTTGATGTTTCTTGTGACATTGTGATTGATGAGACTAATGGCTCCCAAGTGGAGCAAGTTGATCTTGATGAATTAGATGACGAAGAGGCTCTGTGTGTCGCGCTAAGGAATATGTCCATTGGGGATGTGTGTCCAAAAGAATCCGAAGAGCCTTCACAAGCACAAGATTAACCATCATCTTCTATACAAGCATCTCCACCAACTCAAGATGAGGAAATGGCTCAAGAAGAAGAGGATGGAGACCAAGAGGATGAGCCACCTCAAGAGGAGGACATTGATCAAAAGGGAGATGAAGATGACCAAGACAAGGAAGATGATCAAGAAATTCAGGATCAAATACCACCACACCCAAGAGTCCACCAAGCAATTCAAAGAGATCACCCTTTCAACTCCATTCTTGGTGACATCCACAAGGGGGTAACCACTCGATCTCGAGTTGCTCATTTTTGTGAACATTACTCTTTTTTGTCTACTATTGAGCCCTACAGGATAGAGGATGCACTTAGACCCAGACTGGGTGGTGGCAATGCAGGAGGAGCTCAACAACTTCACGAGGAATGAGGTATGACATTTAGTTCAGTGTCCTAACCAAAATATTGTAGGTACCAAGTGGGTATTCCACAACAAACAAGATGAGCATGGTGTGGTGACTAGGAACAAAGCCCGACTTGTTGCCAAGGGATATTCACAAGTCGAAGGTTTGGATTTTGTTGAAACCTATGCACCCGTAGCCAGGCTTGAGTCAATTCATATATTACTTGCCTATGCTACATGCCATGGCTTTAAGTTATATCAAATGAACGTGAAAAGTGCCTTCCTCAATGGCCCTATCAAGGAAGAGGTATATGTTGAGCAACCTCCCGGCTTTGAAGATAGTGAGTATCCTACACATGTTTATAAGCTCTCAAAGGCACTTTATGGGCTCAAACAAGCCCCAAGAGCATGGTATGAATGCCTAAGAGACTTTCTTCTCACTAATGGCTCCAAAGTTGGAAAAGCTGACCCTACTCACTTCACTAAAACTATTGATAAAGACTTGTTTATATGCCAAATTTATGTTGATGGTATCATTTTTGGGTCTACTAACAAGTCATATTGTGAAGAGTTTAGTAGGATTATGATACAGAAATTTGAGATGTCTATGATGGGGGAGTTAAAGTATTTTCTTGGATTTCAAATCAAGCAACTCCAAGAGGTAACCTTCATCTGTTGTAACACCCTGAATTTGGGGTATAAAATTTCTTTCTAATTATCTACCAAATTCGGGTGTTACCCTTTGTATCTCTCTCTCTCTTTAATTTGGCTAGAACTAGGGTAATTAGGAGAGGGGATAATTATTTATTTTTTCAAAACAATGTAAGTCATGAATTGTTGCATCATGCTGAGCCCAAAATATTCTTTGAAATGAAGCACATGTTTGATTTGGTTTGAATTTGAAACATAGTTTGAATTTGAATTGAAAACCCTAGAGAAAATAAAATGGAAAAGGAATTAGAAATTCTAGGAAATTGGAAAACCTCATTTCGGCCCAAGACAGCCCAGCCAGCCCAGCCCTCGCACACGCCCGCTCCCGCTCGCCAGCTCTCCCTGACAGACGGACCGCGCCTGTCAGCGCCCTCTCGTGCCCGCTCTGTCTCTCCCTCCCGCTGCCTGGTGGGGCCGGCCTATCGGTGCCGATCCGTCTGCGCTCGTGGCCACTCTCGCTCGCTGCTTGGTGGAACCTCCCTGTCAGCAGTTGACCACCCGTTGTTGTGCTCCCTCGCTGGTCCATGGACCCCGCCTGTCTACCACACCCCCGTCCCTAACCTCCCGCTCGCACCCCGTCGTGGATGTGCCCACGTCGCGCGTTTCCTGGCCACCTCCGCACGCACCCGACCTCCTTTTAGTGCCCACACCCCACTCACTCACTCCCCTCGCTCAGTTGCGCCCCCAACCGAACACCCTCACCCTCACACTCGCACCGTGCGCGCCCAAGGAGCTCTGCCGCTGCTCACCGTGGTCCGCCGCCCGTTCTACGGTCGCCGTCGAGCTCTCGCCGCGCCTGTTGCCTCAGTGAGTTCCGCCTCGCCATCAGCAACCCGGGACACCCCTCAGTTCGCCCCCAACCCCTCTGGTTTGCCCGGTTCGTAATCACCGGAGACTTCCCCGTGCAGCCGAAGTCTGCCACCATCGACCCGAGGCTTCCCCGCGTCCCCGCCATCGCTCAAGTGTCCCTGAGCCTGCACTCGAGGTGAGAAACCTTCACATGCCCTTATTTCGCCTGTTATTGCCCTAGTGTCCGTGTAATTGCTCGCCGGAGTTGATCTGCGGTACCGTTAGGCTACCTCGCTGTGTTCTGTGCCCTCTAGTGCCCCCGCGCCGACGTTGCGCCCATCACTGAGTTCACCATGTCGCCCTGAACACACCCGAACCTTTCCCCAAACCCCTAGAGCCCTGTCGTGGATGTCCCCCTCGTCTCCGGCGAAACCTCGACGCGAGGTCGAGCAGTGCCACCGCACCCCAGACCGGTCGCTAGCCATTGGATGTCGGACATCCATCCGAGATCTGGCGGTCTGGGTTTAATCAGAACAGATCTAATCGCAACCATCCGATGCAAATCCAATCGCTCAGACCCGCTCTGCTCACTCGCGCTTTGCGCTGAGCTCGGCCAGTCAGCCCTACCTCAGGTCGCTGACATCCCGAGCCTACCTATCAGCGCTTGCTGCGCGCCCGCGCTCGCGCGCTCGTCCGCTGGATTTGATCTTGGTCGTCGATCTGTGATCTAATGGTTGAGATGGCCTGATACCCCTTCGCATGTATTTTTGTTAAAGAAACCCTTGGGTTTTTTGTAATCAACCCAACATCCCTCTATATCGCGCGCATGCCCCTGTAAACTTATAGATTGGACCCTAGGTTTTTGTTTAATCACTAAATTAGACTTAATTTTGTATTTCAAACTTCAAAACTTGTTTATTTCATATCTTTTTCATATGAACTCCAAATTTAGTGATTCAAATTGCAAAATGTCCATAGGAATGTTCTTTGTTCAAATAAATTATGTTCATACACAGTCTATGCACTCTAATTTGATGTCTAAGCCATAGGTTAGGTTAGGTGTTAATTTATTTGTTTAATAAATAAAAAGGGAAAACCCTAGTAGTAAATGAATATTTAATTTTGTGAGATTAATAATATGCCATGTAAGAATTGATCCCTGGTATAATTGGGTGTCTCACTAAAATTAGTAGAATTAAACTATCTAATCCATAATGTCTAGGGAATCACTAATCTTTAAATGAATTAATCCCTAGCATTTAAGTCTATCTTTTGTGTTCATAATGTCCTGTCAAACTTGTGTTCACTTGATTGTACATGTTTGGTGTGTTGTTCATTTGTATTTTTTCCAAATGTATTGAATGTATGGTCGCTTTATTTAGACAGTGAGCAGCCCGTGGTTCCTGAGTGTGTTGTCGAAGATCTCCCTGAGCAACAACCTGGTGAAGGCAAGTGCCCTCTGACCCATTATGTCCTACATACTTTATAATTCACCGTCCCACATTACATTATTGAAACCTAAGGATTGACTAGTCTATATTTACTTATCCTTGTTTACCTTTTGGGTTATCATGGTTAGCATTATGCTATTCCTTTAACGTAATCAATGAATATGATGTGAATATTTATGATACGATGATGTTATCCCGATGATGATCTTATGATACATTAGGGGACTTAGGCCATTTTCCTGAGTACCTCTCCGTAAGGACCTGTTCGGGGAGTGACAACCCGGGATAACAGTGCAACCATGGGGGTGGAATGGGACGCCCTTAAGTGATTAATTAGAGCAACCAGAGGAGTAGTTGGCTTCGTCGTAGGGCCGTCAATGGGGTCCGGGCATAGTACTTGCTCTGCCGAGGCTGGTTGCAGAGGTTCTTGATTTGGTTTTGTTAGTCACCCTTCCTTTGGGAAGAGATATTGTGTTTATCAAACTTGAGAAACCTAACGGGCAGCTATGACCTCTGGGAAATCTTTATAAAGGCTACATAGCGATACCATGCCAGGCCACCTAGGTAGTGGTCAATAGAGATTGGCTCTTTGCGGGCAGAATGAGAATCACGACTTGTGGGTAAAGTGTGCGACCTCTGCACAGTGTTAGATACTGATATATCAGTCGTGCTCATGGTTAAGAGCAGCCTTGGGATCCTCTTTGATTAGAAGAACTTGGGTTACTTTTATGGTGATGATTAATAATGATGATTATAATTATGATCTCTGGTATTTCCTCTTAGAGGGAGTACATTTGGGTAATAACTGGGTTATTACTAAAACTTGGCTCTACTAATAGTAATAAATACATGACCAACTAAAAGCAACTGCTTAACCTTAACTTCACATACAGCTAGTCCACTTTAACCGAACGGGACATTTGCTGAGTACGTTGATGTGTACTCACCCTTGCTTTACAAACCACCCACCCCAGGTTGTCCCCACTGTACTCAGTGCTCAGAAGGAGATGCTGGCAACATGGAGGACTTTGAGGAGTTTTAGGACTACGATGAGTTCTAGTTTTTCTTAGTGGCAAACCCCCCCAGTCACCTGCCTGTGAAGGCCTTATCTCCTACATTTCATATTTCTACACTTTGATGGTATTAATGTTAATGACTATGTTATAGACTCTACGGATGTCTTGGACATCTTGATGTAATAAAAGTAATTTTCCACTATTTACTTTGAGCAATGTGTGATGATGTCCAATTATGTAATCGTTGTGTACGTGAGTTTCTGATCCTGACACGTGCATGGTTCACATTCGGTTTGCCTTCCAAAACCGAGTGTGACATATGCCAAACTAAGTACATTCAAGATATACTCAAGAAGTTTGGAATGAAGAATGCCAAACCCATCAAGACTCCCATGGTAACAAATTGGCATCTCGACCTCGACACATGAGGTAAATCTGTAGATCAAAAGGTATACCGGTCAATAGGTTCTTTACTCTATTTATGTGCTTCACGACCGGATATTATGCTTTCCGTATGCATGTGTGCAAGGTTCCAGGCAAATCCTAAGGAAGTTCACCTTAGGACCGTGAAAAGAATCATGAAAAAGAATCATGAGGTATTTAGTTTATACTCCTAAGTTTGGGCTGTGGTACCCCAAGGGATCTACCTTTGATCTAATCGGGTATTCCGATGCCGATTATGCCAGATGTAAAATTGATAGAAAGAGCACATCAGGGACTTGTCGGTTTCTAGGGAGATCCCTGGTGTCTTGTGCTTCGAAGAAACAAAACTCAGTAGCTCTATATATCGCCGAAGCTGAGTATATTGTTGCAGGACATTGTTGTGCACAATTGCTCTGGATGAGGCAAACCCTTAGGGACTATGGCTACAAGTTGAGCAAAGTCCCTCTACTATGTGATAATGAGAGTGCAATCTGCATGGCAGGTAATCCCATTGAACACAACTGCACTAAGCACATAGACATCTGATATCACTTTTTGAGAGATCACCAACAAAAGGAGGATATCGAAATTGCTTATATTAGCACCCACAACCAATTAGCCGGTATCTTCACCAAGCCCTTGGATGAAAAGACTTTTAGCAAGCTTAGGAATGAACTCAATATCCTCGATTCTTGGAACTTTGATTGAAATCTCGCACACATTGCTCATTTATATACCTTTGATCATGTCTCTTTCATTTGGTACAAATGCATATTTCTTATTCTTCTTGTGCCAAGGCTAAGACTAATATGCTTCCAAGTGTATTTCAATGCTTCATCAAGCCCTTGGCTAAAAGGGAAATGGAGTATTCGGCAAAGGCAAGGTTCCACTACGACTGTCTGTATCATTTATCCTTTGACCTACTCATGAACTTTCATTCATATCATTTTTCAAAAGGAGGAGAGAGTAATAGGCCTCTAGTTCTCTTCGTTTTTGGCTCTTAATGCCAAAGGGAGAGATAGTAATGGGCCCAAAGCAAAAGGACCGCACCACCAACCTTTCTAAAAACTTTTTCAAAGAAGGGGGAGAGATTATTCAAATTGCGAAAATCCTCTTGACAGCTAAGGGGAGAACTTCTCCAAGGGGAGTTTTTATTTAGCCAAAGGAAAAGCATTTGAAACATGGGGAGAATTTTTCAAATACTTGAAAATCCTTTTAGAAATCATATTCTTCATTGGCTATTTGCAAAAGAATTTGAAAAGACTTTTCCAAAAGATTTGCAAAAACAAAACTAAGTGGTGCAAATGTGGTCCAAAATGTTAAACTAGATCAAAGCAACCATATATGTTTAAAACTCCTTTCATTTCAAAAGTAACTTATGCACATCTGACAAATTGCAAACTAGTTACATTTCTACACTTTATATTTGATTTGGTTTATGTTGGCATCAATCACCAAAAAGGGGGAGATTCAAAGGGAAATGACCTCAACATTTCCTATAATAGATTTTGGTGTTTGGCGTCCATCACAAACCATATGGACTAACTAGTTTGCCTAGTGGATGTTTTTTCTCATGTGCATAAAGTTCAACATAAATATACAAATAAAAATACTTGAGGGAATTCTACAAAGTTTGGAGCATACAAAATATGGTGCAGCCAGTGGCACACCGGACACTGTCGGGTGCCCTGACCGAGCCCTCCGCGAACTAGCCGCTCTTGGGTTTTCTCGGCGCTCGTCCGCTAAAATTCATCGAACTGTCTGGTGAGCCACCGGACTGTCCGATGAGACAATGGAGCAACGGTCAACTTCACCCAACGGTTGACTGCGCTAACTGTGGCGCAGTCTGCAGTACCATCAGTCAGAAGACAGTCTGTGACGACAGGTCGCAACGGACTGTCCGGTGTGCCATCGGATTGTCCGGTGCCGCAAGAGGACAGTAGACTTCAATGGTCAAAAGCTCCAAACCCCAACAGTCAGCTGACATGGCACTCACCGGACAGTGAATAGTGCAGTGTCCAGTGTGTGACGGAACCTCCCAAGTAATCAGGCCCACCTACAGTTGTCCTTGTCTAACAGACATCAGACACCCTGTAGATGTTCCTAAGTTACTTGACAAGCTCGGTATCTTTCCTTACCTCACCAGGAACGTTTCACCCGTCTTGCAGACATTACAGATCATCGGAGATGAAGATATGCGGAAGCGAATTACATAAACTTACATTTATTTCAAAAAGCAAGCTTAAGTTATTTATTTACAGACCAGGCTAAAGTGAGTGCATAGCAGTAATAATTATACAAACCAGGGAGACACAAACTTCTCCCGAAAGACTAAAAACAAACGACCCTAGATGGAGGACCGAGTCCTCCCGCACTTCAGTCTTGGTTTTCTTCTTTGGGAACCACCTTAGCACAGAAGCAGCAAAAGTCTGCTACTTCCCCACCTAAAAACAACAAAGGGATAAACCCTGAGTATGGAATTACTCAGCAAGTCTTACCCGACTAAGGAAAAGACTCTCAAGGGTATGCTGGATAATTAGGAGTCAAGGAGAGGCTTTACCAAAGATCAACTTATACTTTTGCAGAAGTAGCTTACTAAAGTGAGTCCTTACTTTCAATCTTTTAACGCCATATTAAGTATTAATAGACTCCATTTGCATCTAGTCTAATTTCACATCACATCGAGACAACATCATTTTTGTCCATAGTTTTCACATCCTGACTCTAGGTTGCAGGGAAGTGACCAAGTCTTCATAACCACGAAGGTACGGCGATCCGAATCGATTATACTCAGCTGAGGATCTCCAATCACACGACATATGTAGCACTTAACCCTTGCATATGTCAACCCGCCACCGGGGTTCTTAAGACCGGATCAGGTTCACGCAAACCGAGAGCACAGATACACCACCGTCCAGCCTCTTGCCACGGAGGGTACACGCTACTCTCGCCACCGCTCCACTCCCATTTCGTGTTATCTTATTCCGGCCTTAGTCTGCCCGAGGCAAGGCTTACCCATGACGAGGAATGTGACCAGTTAAAGGGTCCTCGGTCAGCACGCCTACATACGCGTTAATCCTTAACCAACCTGGGTAGAACATCACCTGTTCCTACCCCAAGTCTCAATTTCAGTATTTCCATCCTTAGGATTGTGTCTGTTCCTTAGGAGGAAAGAGCATCACAGGGAACTTTGCAGTAAGATCCCACTATTGCTCCAAATGAAAATATTCTTGTGGGTAGAAGCCATCCTCTCCATGGTTAAATTGAGGACAACCTCTATCCACAAGATCTAAGCAAGGCTAAGCATTTTTGTAAATCATACTTTTGATACTTCACAGAAGTATCTATAAAGGTACGGATATCAAGGAAAGCAATGCATCAAAGGGTTTCAAGTAACTCCTATGAACCTAATGCACATTTCACTAGACTTAAGTGTACGAAAAGTATTTAAAAACACAAGGAAAAGGGTTGCATGCACCGGGGCTTGCCTTTGTTATCAGGTGTGTCCTGCTCGGATCCACAGATATCGAAATAAAAGCAGTTGTCTGCTTGAGGATCAGAGGTGGGTGGTATCCCCTCTTCAGAAACTTCTTCTTCTTCTTCTTGCTCTAATATAACCATATACATGCATAAGAATGGATGTCATGGAATGCTCATGAGGATGCAAAGATAGCATAAACTTATTATTTATGTCTTGAGTACAACTTTCCTTCACGGTACTCCGAGAACCTAGGGTTTCCGGAGTCAGTAAAGGAGTTCATGGAGCAGGGGGGTGGTTTTGGGTTTAGTGATCAAACAAGGTCCAAATCAACCCAAATTCTACCCATGGCTTCTAAATAATGTGAAAAGCTCACATAAAAAGTTTGGGAAATTTTGGACTTACTATTTATTTTCTAAAAATCCAGAACCAATGGTTTAGGCTATTTTAAATACCCTAAAATTCCCTATTTGATCTAAAAATCAGAAGTTTATTTTTATTAAATTCTAGGGAAATTAACAAGCCTAGGAAAATTAGTCTTATATTTTTAGGATTTTTCTATAATTTTATACGGATTTCTAAAGCTCCACTGAAAAAGAAAAGGAAAAACTCTTAAACAGTACTGGGCCGATTCAGGTCCAGCCGGCCCAAGCCCGAGCGGATTCGTGCGCGCGCCCGCGCCCGTGAGGCGACTTTGCGCAGAAGCCCTCGGTTTAACGGCTAACCAGAAATAGGTCCATTCACTATTGTGTTAAGTCACTGACAGTTTGCACAAATGCCCTCGGGTTTCGGCCTATTCTGTGTTTCACGTCCTCGACGGCGTTCCAGCGTGGCCGTGCTCCGGCGAGCAGCTACGCCTGCCGATTGAGGCTAAGACCGGTGCTAATCTTCGGCTGAGCCCAAATTCGAGTCCCTATGAACGTTTTCCCCAACTAAATTACACTATCGGTGGACTAGGGAGCTCCGGCCACGGTGGCCGTAAGCACAACGGCAACATGATCGTGTTCCCGGCGACCCATGGCGGTCTAGCTTGATTCAATGCTTCGGTAAGCATCAAGAGGAAACAAGGATGTTGAAACAAGAGAACCGAGGGTGAGATCGGACCTGAAACGGGCTGCCCACGGCGAGCTCACTTCTACGGCGGCGGAGAACCGAATTGGGGGAAACTCCGAATTCAAGCGCGCTGGTGGACGATCGAGCGTGGGAGCGGGTGCGATAGCTAGTAAAATACATGGCGCAACCGGCCTGGCCCTCAATTTATAGAAGGGCAAAGCGGTGGCCACGAATTTGAGGAGGACGCGCGGCGGCCGGAGGTAAGGAAGAAGTGCTGGCCGCGGTGAATACGTGTTCACCGCCGTGGCAACTCTCTCGGTGATGATGGGACAGTCGTAGGACATTACGGCGGTGCTATGAACCGGCTAGGCCACGCGGCGCACGGTCGGGCAGCGGCGGTCGACGGCGAACTTATCGCCAGCCGCAAAGCAGAAGGAAGCTAGGGGGGGTCGTCGGAGTGGTGGCCAGCTCACCGGCGGTAAAGATCTTTACCGAGCGACGCTTATCCGAGGACCACAGAGCACGAATCGTGATGAACCGTGATCAACGGCAGCGGCTACCGGCGATGAGCACGAAGGGATCTTCTTCAGTTTATTCAAGCACTGTACCATGGCCATACGTTCATCAGGCTTCTGACCGAGCAACTTTAGAGTCAGTTTTCTCCAGATTTCATGTGACAACAGGTCCAAGTCTCTGCACCAAAGTTGTAGTGCTACATACCAGCTACAACTCAACTATAGGACTTGATCACATTTGAGCACTAGATCATGCTCGAATCTGAGCTAGAAGTTGATGTCAGTTCACTGCTAGTCTGAAAATTCAGACATAACAGCCTGACAGCCCAACTTTAGGCCTGGTTTTCTCTAAATTCTTCTTAACAACTAAGCTCACAACCTTAAGCAAAGTTGTTCTCCTATAATGGGTCTTCAACTTTGATGTGGTGACCTAGGGTAAAAACCCTATATTTTGTAAGTTACAAAGCCCCAAAGTTGAGCCCATTCACTGATTTTTCAGACTTAGAGTAAAACTCAAATGAGGTCCATTTTACATTTAAGTCCAAAAACTTAGGGTTTGGCTTTCCAATCCACATATTTGTGATCCAATTGACTTAAAACACTTATTTGACTTGGTTTTTGCACTTTAGCCCAAAAGTGGACAAATTTTGCACTTAGGTCCCTAGGGTTTGGTTTTAGGGTTTTCCAGGGTTCCAATTAGGGTTTCTGGTATTCCAGGGGTATGAATGTGATTCAACTTAGTGTTTGGGGATATTTTATGACTTTTCTCACAAGCCCTAAAGTTTTTCTCAACTTGGGTTAAGTTTTACCCCTTTAATCACTATTTAGAGTTAAGTCCCTTAACCCGGGTCCTATTTGTAAAACTTTAAAACAATGCAACTGGTTTGAAATTTTTGCCTAGTGAATGCACTCTAGGTGTGTCAAACATATGCAATGCCCATGCTCATGATGCCATGCTCAAGTTTTAGTTATAGTAACACCAGGGGTGTTACATCCTTCCCCCCATAAAAGAATCTCGTCCCGAGATTTAAAGTCCTAGGGTGAGTAATGGAAAAGGAAATGTGTCACATTTTTATTTCCTTATTTTTGGTACAAGGCAGGGGTGGTGTGGGGGTTCATTCCTTTATTACACAGCTATTCAAACTTTACAACTTACAAGAGGCTAGAAAGCCTGGGAAATTCTTATCTAAGAAATCTTGGGTTTCCCATGTAGCCTCATCTTCCGAATGCTGGTTCCACTGTATCTTATAAAACTTAAGAGTCTTTCTCCGGGTAACCCTGTCCTTTTGATCTAGAACTCGAATAGGATGTTCCGAGTACGTTAAATCTGGTTCCAGGACAACATCAGTCACTTCAACGGTTCGATCGGGAACCCGAAGACACTTCTTCAATTGTGACACGTGGAACACATTATGTACAGCAGACAATGTTTCGGGGAGCTGGAGTCGGTATGCCACTGGTCCACATTGCTCAAGTACCAGGAATGGACCAATGTACCTAGGTGCAAGTTTTCCTTTAACCCCGAAACGCGATACACCCTTCATTGGTGAAACTTTCAAGTAGACATAGTCGTCTACCCGAAAACATAAGGGTTGTCGTCGTTGGTCTGCATAACTCTTTTGTCGAGTCTGAGCTTTCTTCATATTATGAATAATTTTCTGAACCTTTTCTTCGACCTCTTTCACCATATCAGGCCTAAAGAAGTATCTTTCTCCAGGTTCAGACCAATTTAGTGGAGTTCGACACCGTCGCCCATATAAAGCTTCAAAAGGTGCCATCTTAATACTTTCTTGATAACTGTTATTATATGAAAATTCCGCCAAAGGTAAACATTCATCCCATTTTGGTGAGAAATCCAGGACACATGCCCGCAGCATATCTTCAAGTATTTGGTTCACTCTCTCAGTTTGTCCACTGGTTTGAGGATGATAGGCCGAACTGTGGAGCAATTTGGTACCCAAGGATTTATGAAGTTCTTCCCAAAACTTGGATACGAATTGAGGTCCACGATCCGACACTATGGTTTTTGGAATACCATGCAAACTGACAATACGGCTGATATATAATGCTGCATAAGTGGCTACAGTATATTTGGACCTGACGGGTAAGAAGTGGGCAATTTTTGTGAGTCGATCAATGATAACCCAAATAGAATCATACCCTTTGGCCGTCCTGGGCAATCCCACAATAAAGTCCATGCTGATGTCTTCCCATTTCCATGTTGGGATTGGTAAAGATTGCAATGGACCAGCAGTTTTCATGTGTATGGCTTTGACACGTCTGCAAGTGTCACACTTAGCCACATAGCGTGCAATTTCAATCTTCATCTTGGTCCACCAGTAATGTTGTTTTAGATCATGATACATCTTAGTGCTTCCCGGATGAATAGAATAGCGACTAAGATGCGCTTCATCTAAAATTTGCTGGCGGAGTTCTTCATTCTTCGGCACTACTATGCGGTTGTTAAACCATAACACACCTTGATCGTCTTCCTTGAAATATTTGGCTGTACCAGCCCTTATCTTCTCTCGTATGTGCTTCATGCCCAGATTATCCCTTTGAGCATCAATTATCCTTTGCAAAATGGTTGACTCAAGCTTTAGTTGATTCAGAGTCCCTTGCTGGATTATCCCCAGGTTTAACTTTTCCATTTCTTGACATAAAGTGTTTTCGGAGGTCTTTGCCATAAGACAGTGGCAGGAAGCCTTACGACTCAATGCATCTGCCACCACATTGGCCTTGCCTGGGTGATAATGGATCTCCAGTTCATAGTCTTTAATGAGCTCAAGCCATCGTCTTTGCCTCATATTTAACTCTGACTGGGTAAATATATACTTCAAACTTTTATGATCTGTATATATATGACAGATATTTCCCAGCAGATAGTGACGCCATATTTTCAGGGCATGAACCACAGCAGCTAGCTCTAAATCATGTGTTGGATAATGCTCTTCATGTCGGCGTAACTGCCTTGAAGCATACGCAATTACTTGGCCCTCTTGCATCAGCACACAGCCGAGTCCACTGCCTGACGCATCACAATATACATCAAAAGGCTTAGTGATATCCGGTTGAGCCAATACCGGAGCAGTGGTCAATAATGTCTTCAGTTGCTCAAAGGCTTCGTTACACTTAGAAGACCAATTAAACTTAGTATCATTTTTCAATAAACTTGTGATTGGCTTCACAAGCTTAGAAAAATCAGGTATGAATCTGCGATAGTACCCAGCCAATCCAAGAAAACTCCGGACTTGGTGGACAGTTGTTGGGGGTTTCCATTCCAGAATATCCTTGATCTTGCTAGGATCTACCGCAATTCCTTTAGCTGATAACACGTGCCCTAGAAATTGAATTTCTTCCAGCCAGAACGCGCACTTGCTGAACTTGGCATACAGCTGATGTTCCCTCAGGCGCGTCAATACAATCCGTAGGTGCTGAGCATGCTCCTCTTCATTTTTAGAGTATATCAAAATATCGTCGATGAAGACCACCACGAACTTGTCCAACTCAGGCATGAACACCGAGTTCATCAAATAGGTGAAGTGGGCAGGAGCATTTGTGAGCCCGAAAGACATTACCAAGTATTCAAACAATCCATACCGCGTAGTAAACGCGGTCTTCGGTATATCCTCGGGCCAAATACGGATTTGATGATAGCCCGACCTGAGATCAATTTTGGAAAATACCCTCGCCCCAGTCAGTTGATCAAATAAAATGTCGATCCTTGGAAGAGGGTATTTATTCTTGATAGTGACCTCATTTAGGGGCCGATAGTCCACGCACATGCGCAGGGTTTGATCCTTCTTCTTCACAAAGATGGCGGGACAACCCCATGGGGTCGAGCTTGGCCGGATAAATCCCTTATTTAGCAGATCTTGTAATTGAATCTTCAATTCTGCCAACTCATTAGGGGGCATACGGTACGATCTTCGGGAGATGGGAGCCGTACCGGGCTTTAGCTCAATTACGAATTCTACATCTCTTTCAGGGGGTAGTCCAGGCAAATCTTCCGGAAATACATCTGGAAACTCACATACTACCGGAATGTTCTTGATCTCCGGTACAATGGCTTCAAATATCCTACCAGAAGCTTTGACTGGATTGGTTTTGGGGAGAGACAAGAGAATTTCTTCTTGATTACAGCTCAACCTGACGGTTCTGAGTTCAGTGTTGAGAATGGCCTTGTGTTGAGTTAACCAATTCATACCCAAAATTACATCTATATCCTGGCCTTTCAGAACAATCATGTTAGCAGGAAAGTTCCGTCCGGCCATGGTTACTGGCACTTCATAGGCCACTTCTCTAGTAAAAATATGTCCCCCAGGTGGATGAATTTTAAATCCCTCTTTTGATTCATGACATGCAATGTAATGTTGCTCCACAAATGTCTTGCTAATGAAGGTATGCGAAGCACCAGAATCAAAAAGAATAATTGCAGAGTGACTGGCCACAGGGAACGTACCCATCATCACCGGCTCTCCCTCCGGTGTGGTAGCCACTTGCGTATAATATACTCGCCCTGTTTTCTTGGTATTCTTGCCCGAAGTACTTCCCTTGCCTGGAGCTGAATTTCCCGATCCTTGTTGATTATTGGCCTGATTTTGCCGAGGATAGGGGCAATCTTTAATAAAATGCCCAGATTTGCCACAGTTAAAACATCCAGTTGAAGAACTTGGCAGAGCAGGGAATCGAGTGCCTGGGGCACCCGGCTGACTTTGGACAGTAGGGGCTTTGTTGGGACGAATAATTATGGGCTGCTTGAAAGGGAAAGATGGTGCACTTGAACGGTTCTGGTTAGAGGGCCGGAGAATAAACTGTTGCCTCTTTATCGGGCCCTGATTAGGCCTATCACCACTGAATCCCTTACTTTTCCCAGTATTTGCATATTTGGCCTCCACAGATAAGGCTGTGCTAACAGCCTTCCCATAGGTAAGATCAATACATGCAGCCATTTTTCGCTGCATCCGGTCGTTCAGACCTCTCATAAAACAATTCCTTTTCTTCAAATCTGTATTCACCTGATCAATTGCGTATTGTGACAGGTGATTGAATTTGTTGAGATACTGATTAACAGTATCTCCCCCTTGCTTTAATTTCATGAACTCTTCTTGCTTCATGTGCAGCACTCCCTCAGGAATGTAATGCTCGCGGAATGCTGCTTTAAATTCGTTCCATGTAATCTGGTGGTTGTCCGGTTGGATGGCCACAAAGTTCCCCCACCAAGTGCTGGCAGGGCCTCGGAGTTGCTGTGCCGCAAACAATGGCTTCTGGGTTTCCGAACAACGAAGAAGGCCAAATTTCTGTTCGATAACTCGTATCCATTCGTCGGCTTCGAGCGGATCTTCTGCTTTGACGAAGAGAGGCGGACGAGTCTCGGAGAAATCCACATAAGTGGTCTCACGGGGACCTTGTTGAAATCCTCTTCCTGCTTGTTGCTGAAGCTGCTGCTGACCCGCCATCTCCCTCAGGAAGCGGGTGTTGTCGGCGGTAGCATTCACCAAGGCAGCGATTGCCTCGGCAAGCGTGGGTGGAACGGGAGGTGGATTCGGTGTAACATCCCGACCCCCGGATGTTCCGGCTGCGTCCTGTCCGCGAGTCCGGGTCGGCATCTGAGGCAAAAACATTTGAATAAACATAATGTGCCAAAGAAAACCTTCCGTTTTACATTACTATAAAGAGTAATGGTACAGACTCGATATTACACAACAGGATACAGTACCCATTTTACAAAAGTTTAACCTATTATACAACAGTACACCCCTACAATACACTACTCTACTTTTATTACACTATTAGTCCTGCTTTCCGTTGCTTTTGGCGGCTTCATTGTCAGGTGTGGGAGTCCAGACGTCCACCAACCTCAAAGAAGGAGGAGGTTCAAAAAGATCTAACTCCCCACCCAACGCGCGTCCCGCAACGTGAGAGGGTCCGGCTTCCGCCTCAGCAGAGTGTGCAGGCTCACTAGGGTGTAGTTGAGAGTAGAGCACATGGACTTCCTCATGCAATGTATTGCAGTAGACCTGCAGGTTGTCGACAGCTGTGCTAAGTTCTTTAATTCGGGCCTGAGCCCTTGCTTCCTTAGCACATGCCAACATATGTGACTGTACTGCCCAGTCAAGGGCTAAGTCCCGATCAGCCAGCTGATCCTGCAAGTGACGGATGTCCCTTCTTAAGTCATTTATTCTATCTCCGTCTGCAATCCAAGCATTGGTCCTGTGTCGCAGCGTTGCTTGAAGTCGACTCACTTCGGCTTCCAAGTCTCCTATGGGGTCATTACTCCCGCTGCTACTGCTTTCATGTCGAGGAGCCAGTTGATGCCGGGGTACTCCAATTGGTCCCGTTGATTTTCGTGCCGTTAGCCTCGTGCGTGGCGGCATCTTTCTAAGGGGGAAAATTTATTAGCATAATTCTTAGCATGATGCATGAGTAATTACAGAATCAACCTTGGTTGATTCAACCTTCTATACGTTGCACTCTTCCTATCTGGTCTTTAAGATAAACTCTTCAGAATACTTAGGTAAGAAGAGAAAAGAATCTTTAGGTAAGACTTTTGAAAATCTTTTTGAAGATGCCTTATAATATCTGCAAAGAAGGGCTACGCTCCGATACCAGCTGTGACGGAACCTCCCAAGTAATCAGGCCCACCTACAGTTGTCCTTGTCTAACAGACATCAGACACCCTGTAGATGTTCCTAAGTTACTTGACAAGCTCGGTATCTTTCCTTACCTCACCAGGAACGTTTCACCCGTCTTGCAGACATTACAGATCATCGGAGATTAAGATATGCGGAAGCGAATTACATAAACTTACATTTATTTCAAAAAGCAAGCTTAAGTTATTTATTTACAGACCAGGCTAAAGTGAGTGCATAGCAGTAATAATTATACAAACCAGGGAGACACAAACTTCTCCCGAAAGACTAAAAACAAACGACCCTAGATGGAGGACCGAGTCCTCCCGCACTTCAGTCTTGGTTTTCTTCTTTGGGAACCACCTTAGCACAGAAGCAGCAAAAGTCTGCTACTTCCCCACCTAAAAACAACAAAGGGATAAACCCTGAGTATGGAATTACTCAGCAAGTCTTACCCGACTAAGGAAAAGACTCTCAAGGGTATGCTGGATAATTAGGAGTCAAGGAGAGGCTTTACCAAAGATCAACTTATACTTTTACAGAAGTAGCTTACTAAAGTGAGTCCTTACTTTCAATCTTTTAACGCCATATTAAGTATTAATAGACTCCATTTGCATCTAGTCTAATTTCACATCACATCGAGACAACATCATTTTTGTCCATAGTTTTCACATCCTGACTCTAGGTTGCAGGGAAGTGACCAAGTCTTCATAACCGCGAAGGTACGGCGATCCGAATCGATTATACTCAGCTGAGGATCTCCAATCACACGACATATGTAGCACTTAACCCTTGCATATGTCAACCGGCCACCGGGGTTCTTAAGACCGGATCAGGTTCACGCAAACCGAGAGCACAGATACACCACCGTCCAGCCTCTTGCCACGGAGGGTACACGCTACTCTCGCCACCGCTCCACTCCCATTTCGTGTTATCTTATTCCGGCCTTAGTCTGCCCGAGGCAAGGCTTACCCATGACGAGGCATGTGACCAGTTAAAGGGTCCTCGGTCAGCACGCCTACATACGCGTTAATCCTTATCCAACCTGGGTAGAACATCACCTGTTCCTACCCCAAGTCTCAATTTCAGTATTTCCATCCTTAGGATTGTGTCTGTTCCTTAGGAGGAAAGAGCATCACAGGGAACTTTGCAGTAAGATCCCACTATTGCTCCAAATGAAAATATTCTTGTGGGTAGAAGCCATCCTCTCCATGGTTAAATTGAGGACAACCTCTATCCACAAGATCTAAGCAAGGCTAAGCATTTTTGTAAATCATACTTTTGATACTTCACAGAAGTATCTATAAAGGTACGGATATCAAGGAAAGCAATGCATCAAAGGGTTTCAAGTAACTCCTATGAACCTAATGCACATTTCACTAGACTTAAGTGTACGAAAAGTATTTAAAAACACAAGGAAAAGGGTTGCATGCACCGGGGCTTGCCTTTGTTATCAGGTGTGTCCTGCTCGGATCCACAGATATCGAAATAAAAGCAGTTGTCTGCTTGAGGATCAGAGGTGGGTGGTATCCCCTCTTCAGAAACTTCTTCTTCTTCTTCTTGCTCTAATATAACCATATACATGCATAAGAATGGATGTCATGGAATGCTCATGAGGATGCAAAGATAGCATAAACTTATTATTTATGTCTTGAGTACAACTTTCCTTCACGGTACTCCGAGAACCTAGGGTTTCCGGAGTCAGTAAAGGAGTTCATGGAGCAGGGGGGGTGGTTTTGGGTTTAGTGATCAAACAAGGTCCAAATCAACCCAAATTCTACCCATGGCTTCTAAATAATGTGAAAAGCTCACATAAAAAGTTTGGGAAATTTTGGACTTACTATTTATTTTCTAAAAATCCAGAACCAATGGTTTAGGCTATTTTAAATACCCTAAAATTCCCTATTTGATCTAAAAATCAGAAGTTTATTTTTATTAAATTCTAGGGAAATTAACAAGCCTAGGAAAATTAGTCTCATATTTTTAGGATTTTTCTATAATTTTCTACGGATTTCTAAAGCTCCACTGAAAAAGAAAAGGAAAAACTCTTAAACAGTACTGGGCCGATTCAGGTCCAGCCGGCCCAAGCCCGAGCGGATTCGTGCGCGCGCCCGCGCCCGTGAGGCGACTTTGCGCAGAAGCCCTCGGTTTAACGGCTAACCAGAAATAGGTCCATTCACTATTGTGTTAAGTCACTGACAGTTTGCACAAATGCCCTCGGGTTTTGGCCTATTCTGTGTTTCACGTCCTCGACGGCGTTCCAGCGTGGCCGTGCTCCGGCGAGCAGCTACGCCTGCCGATTGAGGCTAAGACCGGTGCTAATCTTCGGCTGAGCCCAAATTCGAGTCCCTATGAACGTTTTCCCCAACTAAATTACACTATCGGTGGACTAGGGAGCTCCGGCCACGGTGGCCGTAAGCACAACGGCAACATGATCGTGTTCCCGGCGACCCATGGCGGTCTAGCTTGATTCAATGCTTCGGTAAGCATCAAGAGGAAACAAGGATGTTGAAACAAGAGAACCGAGGGTGAGATCGGACCTGAAACGGGCTGCCCACGGCGAGCTCACTTCTACGGCGGCGGAGAACCGAATTGGGGGAAACTCCGAATTCAAGCGCGCTGGTGGACGATCGAGCGTGGGAGCGGGTGCGATAGCTAGTAAAATACATGGCGCAACCGGCCTGGCCCTCAATTTATAGAAGGGCAAAGCGGTGGCCACGAATTTGAGGAGGACGCGCGGCGGCCGGAGGTAAGGAAGAAGTGCTGGCCGCGGTGAATACGTGTTCACCGCCGTGGCAACTCTCTCGGTGATGATGGGACAGTTGTAGGACGTTACAGCGGTGCTATGAACCGGCTAGGCCACGCGGCGCACGGTCGGGCAGCGGCGGTCGACGGCGAACTTATCGCCAGCCGCAAAGCAGAAGGAAGCCAGGGGGGGTCGTCGGAGTGGTGGCCAGCTCACCGGCGGTAAAGATCTTTACCGAGCGACGCTTATCCGAGGACCACAGAGCACGAATCGTGATGAACCGAATTTTTTATATTTTAGCCCTTCCTCGAAAAAAATACACGTTTGGACCTTAGAAAATTTTAATGTCATTTTTGGACCCTCTGCTCGGCGCCATCGCCAATGGCGCCGAGGTAACACAGCTCGGCGCCATAGTCTATGGCGCCGAGGTACGTGCTAAGCTGGCACAACCTGAACGACGTGGCGCCAACGTGGTACCGAGCTCGGCGCCAAGATCTATGGCGCCGAGCTCAGATGTGTAACGACAAAGCATGTTTAGCTCAATCGGTAGAGTGTAAGGCTTTTAACTTTGAGGTTGTGGGTTCAAGCCCCATGGTGGACGTTCAATATTTTTTTTTTGTCTTTGTCACTAATTTGTTTTTTTGTTGTCCATATTTTTCGTTTATGTCGCTGATTTGTCCGTCCAGATTTATTTTTCATCTAGGTTTTTTTGTTTTTGTGACTGATTTATTTATTCATCTAGTTATTTTTTGTTTTGTTTTTGTTTATTCGAACTCCGTGACGCAAGTACCATGCACATAAGTAACCCTCCCTATGGAAGTACGGAGTACTTTATAAAATCATCAAGACACTCTTTATTTATATCTAGTATATTTATATTTTGGACTCTAATTATAATTTTTTTTTGTTTATTAAGTATATTTATATTTTGGACTCTAAAACTTCAATAATCTAATGTATTTGAAATTATACTTTTTAATATTAATTAAAATTTATCATAGCTAAAACGGTGGCCGCTAACCAATGCAAGTATATTTATATTTTGGACTCTAAAACTCCAATAATCTAATGTACTCGAACTCACAACCTCAAGGGCGTGCATTATTGCGCCCGTGACCGCGATGCACCATAGCTAAACCAGTGGCCGCTAAACAATGCAAGTACGTTTCCTTAAGCTTAATAAACGAACAAAGCGTATTTGACGATGAGCACGCACATGCACGCACCATGCATCGCACCTTCATGACTTCATCTACTACATATACCGGCCGGGCCGACGTACCCGACTCACTGTGAGATCTATCGATTAGGACGACATGCATGCATGCGTCCTCTCGCCGTCGAGGTCCTCCCTAGCCAGGCCGGCCGGCCGGCTTCAATAATGCAGAGCTGCAGCTACTGCAAGAGGAGGGAGGGGCCTGCGCCTGCCCCTGCGTTTGCGTTGCTTGCAATCACAACGATTAATTAAATCCGTGGATTAAATATACTGTTTAGTTAGTAGTATGTAAATTAAATATAAAAGTGAGGGATTGTACCCCTACACACAGACACAAGCTCACAAAGTATTTTGTCCACTTGAAAAACTTAAATTTGTTTGAAAAACGTCATGGTAAATGGAGGGAATGGAATTATGTATCACCTAGTGGAGTAATTTATGCAGTAAATTCTAAAATATATCATCCATGAGATAAGTATATAATGGAGTATACTTTTATTTAGTGCAGAGGAAAAAAAGATGAATATGTGTGCTTCTTTTTACTGGGAATATGTTATTATGTTTTTAGAATTTATGTTCAAAAGAACTCAATGAAAATATAATATTTTTATGTGGTCATGATTGAAGTAAGAGTGTTCTAATTTGATTTTTATTATGGTTAGCTGAGCAAACAAGGGCGAAAGTTGACGGCTTGCGGCCACTATGGCACACAGCCGCTGTGCTCGCTAAATAAACAAAAAAATATGGACGGATAAACAAATCAGTCACAAAAACAAAAATCTGGATAAGAAATAAATCTAGACGGACAAATCAGCGACATAAACGAAAAATCTGGACAACAAAAAAATCAGTGACAAAGACAAAAAAAAGTATTAAAACATGCCCATTGTGGGGCTTGAACCCACGACCACAAGGTTAAAAGCCTTGCGCCCTACCAACTGAGCTAGACAAGTTTTGTGTACATGATAGAGCTCGGCGCCAAGATCTATGGCGCCGAGCTCGGTGCCACGTCGGTGCCACGACGTCCATTTGTGCCAGCGCAGCACGTACCTCGGCGCCATAGCCTATGGCGCCGAGCTGTGTTACCTCGGCGCCATCGGCGATGGCGCCGAGCAGAGGGTCCAAAAATGACATTAAAATTTTTTAAGGTCCAAACGTGTATTTTTTTTCGAGGAAAGGCTAAAATATAAAAAATTCGGTCGTGATGAACCGTGATCAACGGCGGCGGCTACCGGCGATGAGCACGAAGGGATCTTCTTCAGTTTATTCAAGCACTGTACCATGGCCATACGTTCATCAGGCTTCTGACCGAGCAACTTTAGAGTCAGTTTTCTCCAGATTTCATGTGACAACAGGTCCAAGTCTCTGCACCAAAGTTGTAGTGCTACATACCAGCTACAACTCAACTATAGGACTTGATCACATTTGAGCACTAGATCATGCTCGAATCTGAGCTAGAAGTTGATGTCAGTTCACTGCTAGTCTGAAAATTCAGACATAACAGCCTGACAGCCCAACTTTAGGCCTGGTTTTCTCTAAATTCTTCTTAACAACTAAGCTCACAACCTTAAGCAAAGTTGTTCTCCTATAATGGGTCTTCAACTTTGATGTGGTGACCTAGGGTAAAAACCCTATATTTTGTAAGTTACAAAGCCCCAAAGTTGAGCCCATTCACTGATTTTCAAACTTAGAGTAAAACTCAAATGAGGTCCATTTTACATTTAAGTCCAAAAACTTAGGGTTTGGCTTTCCAATCCACATATTTGTGATCCAATTGACTTAAAACACTTATTTGACTTGGTTTTTGCACTTTAGCCCAAAAGTGGACAAATTTTGCACTTAGGTCCCTAGGGTTTGGTTTTAGGGTTTTCCAGGGTTCCAATTAGGGTTTCTGGTATTCCAGGGGTATGAATGTGATTCAACTTAGTGTTTGGGGATATTTTATGACTTTTCTCACAAGCCCTAAAGTTTTTCTCAACTTGGGTTAAGTTTTACCCCTTTAATCACTATTTAGAGTTAAGTCCCTTAACCAGGGTCCTATTTGTAAAACTTTAAAACAATGCAACTGGTTTGAAATTTTTGCCTAGTGAATGCACTCTAGGTGTGTCAAACATATGCAATGCCCATGCTCATGATGCCATGCTCAAGTTTTAGTTATAGTAACACCAGGGGTGTTACACAGTGCACCACCGAACTGTCCGGTGTGCCCATCGATAGCAACGGCTGGAATAGTGGTTGGGGCTATAAATACCCCCAACCACCACCATTCAAGCCATCCAAGCATTGCAACTTCCTCATTGAATACTAGAGCAAAAGAATAGACTCCAAGACACAATCAAAGCATCAAATCCTCTCCAAGTTCCAAAATCAAGTCAAGTGATCAAAAGTTCTTAGTGACTTGAGAGAGGGTGATTTGTGTTTCTTTTGTTGCTTTTGTTGCTTGGTTGCTTTCTTCTTCTCACTCTAATCTTTCTAATTGCTTTGTAAAGCTAGCAAGAGACACCTAATTGTGTGGTGATCCTTGTGGGGTTTCAGTGACCCGTGTGATTAAGAAGAAGCACTCAACCGGTCTAAGTGACCGATTGAGAGAGGGAAAGGGTTGGAATAAACCTGGCCTTTATGGTCTCCTCAACGGGGAGTAGGTTCTTTAGAACCGAACCTCAGGGAACAAATCGCAGTGTGCACTTGTGTTGATCTTCATCACTTAACTTGTTTCTTCCCTCTGCTCTCTCTCTCTAAAGTTCTCTTGCTCACATTGTCTTGAGTTGGCTCCCAAAGTTATCCGTATTGATTGAGCAACTCATAGCAAGAGAAACTATCTTCCACACTCCAAATTCTCTATTATTTATTTCTAACCCTAACCCCGAGTGAAGTGTGTGTTCAAAGTTTATAATTTTCAGGTTTCGCCTATTCACCCCCCTCTAGGCGATTTTCACAAGCCAAAACCCACTAATGTAGCTGCGCTATCGAGAAGAACTGGGTGCCATATAATTTTTCTCATAAGTAGGATCACAATCCATTAAAAGCTAGCCCTGCTAGCTGTTTGTCTGCAACATGGATTTGGAAGCATTTGTTTCTAGTGTCCCAGAACCTCCGGATATAGTCATTAATTGATTCCCCGTTCCCCTGTCGGACTGAAGCCAGATCAACTTATTCTAACTCATGCTCTCTTGAGAAAAAGTGTTTATAGAATTTCTGCTCTAATTCTTCGCAAGAATTGATAGAGTTAGTCGGCAGAGCTACGTACCATGCGAATGCGGTACCAGTAAGGGACAATGAGATAAACATACACTATAGGCTTCCCTATCAGCCAATTTCCCTAGGTGTGCTAAAAATTGGGTTACGTTCTTTTCCCGCTTTCACTCGAAAATTTAGAGAAATTCGGTATCCTGGCCCCTTTTGCATATGGCATGGTGTTGAATCGGTGATTATAAGGTTTCCGATACGACAGTCCCGATATGGCTACACTTACACTGAGCCTTTCTTGGAGTAGTTCAACCATTTCTTCCGTATTTTTTCCATAACGTCTGGTGACAAGCCACCGATCCTTGGGAGGTAGGGCTCATTTGGCCGAGCATTGCTATGCTAGCCTTCCTGCCATGACCAATCGAGAACGACGCTCGACCTGTGATCGCATGGTGCGTCATGGCTATGATATGTAGGGTGAGGAACATATTGTTGTTGTTGTGGTATGTAATAATTGGGTATGTTTTGCACCGCAACAGGTTCTGCATACGTGTATCAGATGGCCCGGTCAAGGTGACCAGACGGTCGGGCGCATTGATGGACGGTCCGTGGATATACCCGGACTCTCCGGTCGCTTCGGATAGTCATGGTTTGCTACCACCAGGGGTCACATGGTGGCCCTCACGTGGATCCGGACGGTTCGCGATTAGATGCGGATGATCCAGTCATATATAGATTCGTCGATCTGTCAAGCAGAGACAACAGTGGTGGAATTTGCCCTGGATATGAATTCATCAGCATATCATACAATGACTGGGGCTGCGAATCCCCATTTTTACCGATGTATTAGACACAAATATCCTGAAAGGGAAATCGGGTTAACCATTTCCTATAATTAATTTTGGTGGTTGATGATCAACACAAACACATGGACTAACTAGTTTGTCTAGATATTATCTATTACAGGTGCATAAGGTTCAACACAAACCAATAAAGAAATTCGGTTAGGGACACAATCAAGAATGGAGCAAAGAACTTGAGTGTGCTTAAAAATGGCGCACCGGACTGTCCGGTGCACCAGGTCGTACAACAGATGAACTAGCCACTCTCGAGAATTTGGTGACGCGCTCCGCTATAATTCACCAAACTGTCCGGTGTGCCACCGGATTGTCCAGTGAGCGAGCAGAGCAACGGCTCCCTGCACCAACGGTCGACTCTGCAAAGCGCTACAGTGCGCTACAGTGCCGTGACAGAGTCAGAAGCGTAGAAGTCAGAGGGCACCGGACTGTCCAGTGTGGCTCCGGACTGTCCGGTGTGGCATCAGACTGTCCGGTGCAGCTAGAAGACAAGGCGCACCAACGGTCAACTTCTCAGAACCCTAACGGATACGCTGACGTGGCGTGCATCGGACAGTGCACGGTGCCTGTTCGGTGGCGCACCGGACTATCTGGTATGCCCATCGCCAGCAGCCTTGGCCAACGACTACAAAGTGGTTGGGGGCTATAAATATGTGGAGGAACCGCCCGAATTATTCCAACTTAAGTGCCTAAGTCCCACCTTAGAGGCTAGACCACACTTAAATAGGAATAAAACTTCAGTCCCTCGGATCTAGTCCGACAAGGCCACTAACATGATCAAGTACCACATACTCACTTGAAGGTGAGGCACAGAGCAAATACAATAAAGCATAAAACCAAACATTAGAGAAGTGCTTACGGTTATTACAACATCATCGGAGTTTTGCAAAAGTGGTAATCATTGTTCGGAATGCAGCAGAATTGAACTAACGGTAATTAAACGGGAGGATGGGGAAGGCTGGCCCATCACTCCTCCTGCTCCACTCCTGCTGAGGTAGGGTCCCACTCGACTGTCCAACCCGGTGGCAAGGTAGATGGCCAAGTCACTCTAGCAACCATATCCTCCAGAGAACCTATAAATATTATGCCACAAGCAAGGCTGAGTATACTAATACTCATCTAGACTTACCTGGTGTGAGGAGTCTACTCCTCTACCTCTAGACATGCAGCTGTTTGGCTGAGGGGTTTGGTTTGCCAAAAGCACTAGCTGAGTCTAAAATCAGATTTTGGCTTTCCAAGTTTTAGTGTGATTCTCTTAAGACTAGATGTATACCTAGCTAATCATACATGGTAGCAAACATTTTTAACAATCAACATCTTTTTCCAGTCACCTCATTTCCACTTATTACTCAATGTAGCAGCATGGATCAAGCAGTCTCATTAGCAGCGAGAAGCAGACGATTTGAATCGAGTTTTTAAACCTTGCAAGGTAAACCTAAACACACGACATGGTGAGACACTCTGTCCCCACACACATCAACCGTCCCCATCGATTCCCCGTCAACAGAACAGGGCTCACTGCCTTGGCGTACAATGCCTCACTGACCCCGACTGCCACCGTGCAGTGACCGCACTTGTACCCACCATAACCGGAATGGGAGACCACGTCTTAGGTCGCGTGAGGGGCAAAGTCTACGGGCAGGTTCACTCAGGTACTAGGCTTACCGATTTACCATATTTCTCGGCATGTGCTTAGTACGTTCAAACGCTTGACAAACGGTACCACAACTTAATCCTTATTCAAATTTCCGTCTCGTAGACAACGCATCCTCATGGATCGTTGTCCATAGACCATCATCACTATGATATAAAAAATGGATACAACCAATTCCGGACCTCGCGCGAGTGCTAGAAAAATCACTCGACTTCTACCGAGATCCCTAATTAGTAAAGCAGCTACTCGACCTAGCATACTAGTATCCATCTCAAAAGGAATCCTGAGTTCATGCAACTAAGGTTCCAGTCAACTCCTACACTTAAGTGCACAATACAAGCCTACAAACATTAAGTGTAGTAAAATAGTATATATAAACGGTTATGCATAAAACGTGGCTTGCCTTCCAAAGCTGGGGCAGGTAGATCCTCGATGCCAGGCTCTGGTGCTGGCTCCTGCACTACCTCCTAAGCAGCTCCTTGCTCCAGAACGAGGATGTACTCTCCGTCAGCGAGATTACAATCTATCGAATGCAATGAATAAGGTACACGTATATTAATGATATGGCAATTTGTAAGTACTATGTATGGTGAAACAATTATGAAAACAATGGGTACACTTGGGGTTTTGTTTGTCGAAGGGTGTGTTAAGGGTTTCATGCACTCATCTTAGGGTCTTGAGTGAACTTAAAACTTTTTAATCACCTCCTTTATGTTTTGTTTGGATTCTTAGGAGGATTTCAATGTACGTCATTAATTTCTTCCGCAATTCCCCTTTTACTTTCTATTATGCTTATTATTGAGTGCTTTTGAACTACCCTGACAATTTAGAGTTTTCCAAAAACGTTACAAAAATTACAGTGGGTAACCATTGATCTCTGTAGTTTATTCTAAAATTTTGAGGTTAGGATTAATTCAGATAGTTCTTATGCAAAAATAACAAAAGTGAGCGATAGATAGTCACTTTGTACTATAGCTTTGATTTAAGTGAAATTTCTGTACTAAATTTTTTTTTTTGCCAAGATTCATGGGTGATAATAGGTCTCTGTGCCAAAAATTACAGAAAGTGACCTAATGTTTATTTAGTTATGATTTTCTAAAGTTTAATGTCAAAAATGTACTTATAACTAACTTGTTATTTGAAAAATATCAAACAACAGAACTTATATTTTTCCTAGTACTGTACTAGCATATTATTAGTTATCCCAAGGATTGGGGTGGTTTCTCCTTAGGGTTATTTTTCTAGGATTTTTCTAAGTTTTCATTACTTTCATGAAATGAATTGTGGTACATTTCTTTTGTACTAACAGAGGGTTCAACAAATTTTTCTGGTAAACTATGCTACTTAAGTAAGCTAGGAAAAATGTGGTTGTCCTCTAGTTTATATTTTTAATCCCCTTTTCCATTTTTTCAATGTTTGGACTAAAACAAGTTTTTATGGTTAATTTCTCCTTAATCTAGTATACTGGTGAGTTCAACATTTTTAAACAGGGAAGTTTGTAGTTGGGCATGCCTCTGATTTTTCTTACCCTTAGTCCAAAAGTATTTTTATTTTTCCTTTATTTATTTAGTTTTGGGCAGTATACTTATTTAAATCAAAACCTTAAAAATTCTTGCAGTACTTAGGGTGTTTGCTATTTTTCCTAAGTAGTTCACATTATTTAAAACCTAGCAAAATTAGTTTGACCAAATTTGGCTGGATAGAATTGGAGTTATGAATTTTGCAAGTTCTTAATACATTTAAAATAATAAAGTTTAAAAGGTTTAATGAAAACCAGTTTGCACCGAGGCCCCTGGGGTTTCCCTTAACTAATCCTTTAAATCGTACCCCTACGGAACTATTCCTCTGAGTCACTGACTACGCAAAAACCCCCTTGCTTTTCTTTCTTTCAAATCGAGCTCTTTCCCCCTTGCAACAGTAACCACAGAGAGGAAAAAGGGTGGCGCGGCTTACCGGCGGCGAGGGAGGTCCGGTGAAGGGTTGGGTGAGGTCTGGGAGGTTCTGGCGATCACGTCGAGGTGCGGGTCGTCGACGGTGATGGCCGGAATAGGGCTGACCGCGTGCGCAGGCGGTCGGGCTCGTCGGCGGCGTGTCCTCCAGCCTGCTCACGGCGGTAGGGCTCAATCAAATGGCACAGGGAGCTTCACGGGATGCTAAGGATGCTACAGGTGCAAGGAATCGACGAATGGCTTACCGTGGAGCTCGGTCTACGTGCAATGACGGCCGGTTGAAGTCCGGCGACGTCGATCTGGTGTCTCCGATGAGGTAGAGTTCAATCCCCGGCTCTGGGAGCTTCACTGAGGTCCGTAGAAGCTAACCCGAGGGTCGGACGGGACGGGGAGTGGCTGGTTTGGCCGGTCTATGATGGCCGTGGCTTGCGCGGCCGCTGGCACTTCGCTCTCTGGGCAACCGCCGGCGAACTCGAGCTCGGGTTGGGTCAGGGACACGCGGGGGTGTACGGTCGAGGCCGGGGTGGCTTTTATAGCCGCGGGCGCGGGCGTGGACGCGAGGTTGGCACGGCGTAGCCACGCAGGGCTGCGCGCGCGGGCGGAGCGCTGAGGGCGTGCTCTGGCATCGCCAGGGCGCGTCGAACACGTGACCGTGTTCATCTGCCCGAGTTCTTGCGCCAGCAGAGCTCCAAAACGTGTGAATCTCGCCAAAAGTCTTGTGCAAGATCTCTTCCTGGCACCTAGGGCTAGCTAGTTTGTGTAAGTTCCCATGGAAGATCTGCCCTAGTTTGCAAGATATGCGGGCGCCAAGTCTTGTATGTCTGCACTGTTCACCAACGACAAAACTGATGTCACACCATGTCAAACGACCTTGGTTTGAATTCAAATTTTTCAGGGATGTGCCTTGGGTAATTTGGTTACTTTTTGCTATTTGGTCCAAGTGGTTTTGGCACCAGCACAAGGGTGAACACATTTGATCTTTTGGCTAGGGTGGGTTTTGGGGGACTTAGAGAATTTTGAATAGCTCTATTGTGCTCCCCACTTGGTGAATTGTTTTGGGGTTTTTGTTGGGCCTTTTTGTAATACCTTTCTTAATACATTTTGTAGATTTACTTATATACTTCATCTTTGGTAAAGGTTCCCTTTTGTGATTTGGCCATTTGCCCACTCTTTCCCCTTTAATCCCATGCTTAGGGTTTAATGGCTTAAGAGAAGAATTAGGGTTTTTGAACCTTGTTCATGAGTGAGAATTGTATGAAGGCTAGGGTTCCTTTCTTTTGATGATCAATACTTGGCTTAACCATGCTTCTAAGCTTTTAGTGCCTTTACTTTCCAACCTAGCATATAGGGTGAGTAGGACACAAGTGTGCTCCTTTGGCCAGGGCTTTGGGTAACACCTAGGGTGTTACAGCCCTCCCCCCTTAAAGTAATCTCGTCCCGAGATTAGGTAGGGATGCTTTAGTGGGGGTACCAAGAAGGTGTGTGTTGGTGTGTTGTGGTTCCTTTCGATCAAGATTCTTTAGTTAACTGCTCTTCGAATGTCATTCTCTTTGCAACTTCAGAAGGAAGTCCTTCTAGCTTCATTTTCACAACTTACTCTAATCTTTTTAACTATGTTTCTATTATATTTAGATTTAAAGGGCAGGTGGGGTGGGTGTTTTGGGTTACGTACCGATTCCTTTAGGCAGAAAATCGGGGAAATGAGAGCGCAGAAAATCCTCAGTTTCCCACGTAGCCTCTTCTTCTAAATGGTTGCTCCACTGAATCTTATACATTCGGATTGACCTTGCTCGAGTTGATCTTTCCTTTTGGTCCAGTACCTTGATGGGGTGCTCTTGATATGACAAGTCCAGTTCTATCTCCAATTCTGGTTCAGGTAGCACTTTCGTGGGTAAGCGGACACACTTCCTTAGCTGAGACACGTGGAACACATCATGAATTGCTGACATATGAGATGGCAAATTCAACTGGTATGCTACAGGTCCACAAGCCTCCTTGATTTCATAGGGCCTATTATAGTGAGGAGCTAACCTGCCCTTGACCCCAAATCTCTGAACACCTTTGGTGGGTGACACCTTGAGATATACATGATCTCCCACCTCGAACTGTAGAGGTTTTCTTCTTTTATCGTGATAGCTCTTTTGCCTGGCCTGAGCAGCCTCCAAGTTCTTCTTAATGATTCTGACTTTATCCTCAGCTTCAAGTACTATGTCAGGTTCAAATATTTCCCTTTCTCTGGCTTGTGACCAATTTAGCGGTGTTCTGCACCTTCTCCCATACAAAGCTTCGAAAGGTGCCATCTTTAGGCTGGATTGGTAGCTATTATTGTAAGAGAATTCAGCCAAGGAAAGGCACTTATCCCAATCCTTACCATAGTGCAACACACATGCTCTCAACATGTCCTCAAGAATCTGATTTACTCTTTCCGTCTGGCCGTCAGTTTGAGGATGGTATGCTGAGCTTCTTATCACATGGGTTCCAAGTGATTCTTGCAGTTGCTCCCAGAAACGTGCTACGAATGGTGCTCCTCTATCTGACATGATAGTCCTTGGTATTCCATGCAAACACACTATTTGGTCAATATATATTTCTGCATACTTTTCTGCCCTGTGGGTGGTATGTACTGGCAAGAAATGAGCTGTCTTGGTTAGCCTATCCACAATGACCCAAATAGAATCGTGGTGTCGGGGGGTGTTGGGCAAACCCACAATAAAATCCATGCTGAGGTCCTCCCATTTCCAAGAAGGTATGGGGAGGGGTTGTAAGGTACCTGCTACCTTCAAATTGTCGGTGTTTAGGGTCCGACCGCACACCCGGGGTTGCCCCTCAAGGTGTTTTAGGAGTAGGAAGGTGTCGACAACTGTAGCAGAATGGTTCGTGCCGATCGCACGAGGGACGGTGGACAAGATTTACAGGTTCGGGCCGCTTAGTGATGCGTAACACCCTACGTCCTGATGAGTATGCTTGGTGGATATGATTACAGGATAGCTCTCTGGATCGAGGATACAGAGAGTTGATGTGGGTGGCTAAGTAATGGGTCGATCGTTCTGAAGGGGTGCCCCCTAGGCCTTATATACTCGACCGTGGGGCAGTACACATGGATAAGATAATAACAAGTAGCTAAAAGATAGTGAACCTCTCGAGATTATCCTTTACGTAACCCTCGCCGACTTATCCTCACATGGCTTCGTTGCATGGAGGCCCCGACGCGGGAAAGTCGGATCTCTGTTGCGGCTAATGGCTCGACGCTTTGGGCCGTCCGGGTTTGCACCAATCCGGCCTCATGTCGTCATGCGTCGCTGGTTGCCTTTCCCCAGGCCCACAAAAGAATAACCTTACGATTTATTGGGCCCTTGGGCCTTTCGTGAGGTCCTTTACTCTTTTTAGTGGACCCGGGGGATATCTATCCCCCACACAAATGACTAGCCTTGATTATTTGGCAAGTGTCGGGGACCATAATTAGGGGTACCCCCAAGACTCCTAATCTCAGATGGTAACCCCCATCAGCACAAAGCTGCAAAGGCCTGGTGGGCGCAGTTAAGGTCAAGGCTCAGTCCACTCAAGGGACACGATCTCGCCTCGCCCGAGCCCAGCCTCGGG
Source organism: Zea luxurians (assembly GCA_029449295.1). Classification (NCBI taxonomy): domain Eukaryota; kingdom Viridiplantae; phylum Streptophyta; class Magnoliopsida; order Poales; family Poaceae; genus Zea; species Zea luxurians. The sequence continues at coordinate 207,906 of JAOPSE010000156.1, forward strand.
CAAAGGCAGCCGACCCTGGAGGATTCACATCTCGCCCGAGGGCCCCCTCAAGCAACGGACACACCTTCGGCTCGCCCGAGGCCCAGTCTTCGCAGAGAAGCAACCTTGGCCAGATCGCCACGCCAACCGACCGTATCGTAGGAGCATTTAATGCAAGGATCGCTTGACACCTTATCCTGACGCGCGCTCTTCAGTCGACAGAGCCGAAGTGACCGCAGTCACTTCGCCGCTCAACTGACCGACCTGACAAGAAAACAGCGACGCCTACGTCGCTCTGACTGTTGTGCCACTCGACAGATTGAGGCTGACAGCAGCTAAGTCCAGCCTCGGGCGCCATAGGAAGCTCCGCCTCGCCCGACCCCAGGGCTCATGCTCAACCTCGACGCTGGACGACGGACTCCGCCTCGCCCGACCCTAGGGCTTGGACACAGCCACGGCCTCGGAAGACGGTCTCCGCCTCGCCCGACCTAGGGCTCGGACTCAACCTCGACCTCGGACGACGGACTCCGCCTCGCCCGACCCTAGGGCTCGGACACAGCCTCGACCTCGGAAGACGGTCTCCGCCTCGCCCAACCCAGGGCTCGGACTCAACCTCGACCTCGGAAGATGGAGTCCGCCTCGCCCGACCCCAGGGCTCGGACTCAGCCTCGACCTCGGAAGACGGACTCGACCTCGACCTCGGAGGAGCCTCCGCCTCGCCCGATCTAGGGCTCGGACCGACCATGTCACAGGGGGGGCCATCATTACCCTACCCCTAGCTAGCTCAGGCTACGGGGAACAAGACCGGCGTCCCATCTGGCTCGCCCCGGTAAACAAATAATGATGGCGCCCCGCGTGCTCCATGACGACGACGGCTCTCAGCCCCTTACGGAAGCAAGGAGACGTCAGCAAGGATTCGACAGCCCCGACAACTGTCCTTCCATAGGGCCCAAGCGCTCCTCCGACGGCCACGACATCACATGAACAGGGTGCCAAAACCTCTCCGACTGCCACGACGGCATGTACTTAGGGCTCTAGCTCCTCTCTGCTAGACACGTTAGCACACTGCTACACCCCCCATTGTATACCTGGACCCTCTCCTTACGCCTATAAAAGGAAGGTCCAGGGCTCTCGTATGAGAAGGTTGGCCGCGAGGGAGAACGGGCCGACACATAAGGCTCTCGCTCTCGCTCTCTCCCACGCGAACGCTTGTAACCCCCTACTACAAGCGCATCCATCTGCCCTGGGCGCAGGACAACACGAAGGCCGCGGGTTCCCCTTACTATTCTCCCCCCTTTGTGTCCCGTCTCGCGCCGACCCATCTGGGCTGGGACACGCAGCGACAATTTACTCGTCGGTCTAGGGACCCCCCGGGGTCGAATCGCCGACAGTTGGCGCGCCAGGTAGGGGCCTGCTGCGTGTTGACGAACAGCTTCCCGTCAAGCTCTAGATGGGTAGTCTCCAGCAACCTTTCCAACCCAGGACGATGCTCCGTTTCGGGAGTCTTGAGTTCATGTCCCTCGACGGCAACTACGACATGATACTCCTTCCTCCGCCGCGCGACAGCGACAATGGCGGTCGTCAGCCCGCCCGCCGGCGGTGGAATCAACGACGTCTTCCCCACATGGCGGAAGAACAACATCCGGGTTTGTCCCATCACCTCCCCCACCGACGGAGGAGGAGGCGGGGCAACCATGGCCAAGCAGGAGGCGGCACCTCGTCGGCTGTCGAGCAAGTCGACGACGCTGGCGCCCCAACAGGGGACACGTCGGGCTTTGACCTTGCGTCTGAGACGAAGACGAGCGCCGTTTCCCCGCAACACGCCAACCCCAAGCAGACGAACGACGCCAGCACGCTCGCGAAGGACTTGTTGGGCGTCGCCCTCGTACCTGAGACAACGGTGTAGTCCGCCCCTGACGCGACTTCGTCACCGCCCGTCGACCAAGAGGTACCGACCGATTCCCATCTTGTGCCTTTTGGATTCAGCTTCGACCCACCAAGCGACCTCGCTTCGGTGGAAGCCTTCATAGAGGCATGTACCAACCCTCTGGGGTACCATATGCGGTCGCCCTGGGACAGACTGACGGCCGTCTCGACCTACAGACCCTCGGGTTCCGAGGAAGATGACGAGCCCGACTTTTGTTGGGATTTCTCCGGGCTCGGTAACCCCAGTGCCATGCGGGACTTCATGACCGCATGCGACTACTGCCTCTCTGATTGTTCCGATGGTAGCCGCAGCTTTGGCGACGAGGACTGCAGCCCAAGTCGTGAATGTTTCCACGTCGATCTAGGGGGTCCCAGCGAAGGCAACCATCTTGGTATGCCGGAAAACGGCGATCCCCCAAGGCCTGCGCCTCGCGTTGACATCCTTCGGGAGCTAGCTGTGGTCCCAGTCCCTGCGGGGGGTCAGGACGCACAACTCGAGCAAATCCGCGAGATGCAGGCCAGGCTCGACGAGGGAGCAGGAACGCTTGAGCAGTTCCGGCGGAACATCGGGCAGGAATGGGCAGACCAAGCTCCGGCCGGAGAAGCGCGTCATCTACCCCAGGGCATCCAGCACCGCGTTGCCGATGACGTCAGGGCAAGGCCGCCACCGGCTTCCAGTGGGGTCGGCCAGAACCTGGCTGCAGCAGCAATACTACTCCGCGTGATGCCGAAACCATCGACCATCGAAGGGCGGCGTATCCAGGGAGAGCTCAAGAATCTCCTGGAGGATGCCGCGGTCCGACGGGCCGAAAGCTCTGCCTCCCGAAGGCAGGGGTACCCCTCGGCGCATCGCACCGCGACTTCCCGATTCATGCGGGAAGCCTCGGTCCACACCGGGCACACGCGGAACACCGCGACTGCGGCCCCGGGTCGCCTCGGCAACGAGCACCACCGCCGCGACCGTCGAGCCCACCTCGACGAGAGGGTGCGCCGAGGCTACCACCCCAGGCGTGGGGGACGCTATGACAGCGGGGAGGATCGGAGCCCCTCGCCTGAACCACTGGTAGGCAGGCTTTAGCCAGGCCATACGACGGGCGCCGTTCCCGACCCGGTTCTGAACCCCGACTACCATCACAAAGTACTCGGGGGAGACGAGGCCGGAACTATGGCTCGTGGACTACCGACTGGCCTGCCAGCTGGGTGGAACGGACGATGACAACCTCATCATCTGCAACCTCCCCTGTTCCTCTCCGACACCGCTCGAGCCTGGCTGGAGCATCTGCCTCTGGGGCAGATCTCCAACTGGGACGACCTGGTCCAAGCCTTCGCCGGCAACTTCCAGGGCACGTACGTGCGCCCTGGGAACTCCTGGGATCTCCAAAGCTGTCGCCAGTAGCCGGGAGAGTCTCTTTGGGACTACATCCGGCGATTCTCGAAGCAGCGCACCGAGCTGCCCAACGTCACCGACTCGGACGTCATCGGTGCGTTCCTCGCCGGCACCACCTGCCGCAACCTGGTGAGCAAGCTGGGTCACAAGACCCCCACCAGGGCGAGCGAGCTGATGGACATCGCCACCAAGTTCGCATCTGGCCAGGAGGCGGTTGAGGCCATCTTCCGGAAGGACAAGCAGCCCCAGGGCTGCCAGCCGGAAGACGTCCCCGAGGCGTCCACTCAGCGCGGCACCAAGAAGAAGAACAAGAAGAAGTCGCAAGCGAAACACGACGCCACCGACACGGACCTTGTCGCCGCTGCTGAGTACAAGAACCCTCAGAAACCTCCTGGAGGTGCCAATCTCTTCGATAAGATGCTCAAGGAGTCGTGCCCCTATCATCAGGGACCTGTCAAGCACACCCTTGAGGAGTGCGTCATGCTTCGGCGCCACTTTCACAAGGCTGGGCCACCGGCGGAAGGTGGCAGGGCCCACAACAACGACAAGAAGGAGGATCACAAGGCAGAGGAGTTCCCCGAGGTCCACGACTGCTTCATGATCTACGGTGGGCAAGTGGCGAATGCCTCGGCTCGGCACCGCAAGCAAGAGTGTTGGGAGGTCTACTCGGTAAAGGTGGCAGCGCCAGTCTACCTAGACTGGTCCGACAAGCCCATCACCTTCGACCAGGGCGACCACCCCGACCGCGTGCCGAGCCCGGGGAAATATCCGCTCGTTGTCGACCCCATCATCGGCAACGTCAGGCTCACCAAGGTCCTAATGGACGGAGGCAGCAGCCTCAACATCATCTACGCCGAGACCCTCGGGCTCCTGCAGATCGATCTGTCCTTGATCCGGACAGGCGCGGCGCCTTTTCACGGGATCATCCCCGGGAAACGCGTCCAACCCCTCGGACAACTCGATCTGCCCGTCTGCTTCGGGACTCCCTCCAACTTCCGAAGGGAAACCCTCACGTTCGAGGTGGTCGGGTTCCGAGGAACCTACCACACAGTACTGGGGAGGCCATGACACGCCAAGTTCATGGTCGTCCCCAACTACACCTACCTCAAGCTCAAAGTGTTGGGCCCCAACAAGGTCATCACCGTCGGCCCCACGTACCGACACGCGTACGAATGCGACATGGAGTGCGTGGAGTACGCCGAGGCCCTCGCCGAATCTGAGGCCCTCATCGCTGACCTGGAGAGCCTCTCCAAGGAGGCGCCAGATGCGAAGCACCGCACCGACAACTTCGAGCCAGCTGAGACTGTCAAATCTGCCCCTTCGACCCCAGCAACGACGCCTCCAAGCAGATACGGATCGGCTCCGAGCTCGACCCCAAATAGGAAGCAGTGCTCGTCGACTTTCTCCGTGCGAATGCCGAAGTCTTTGCGTGGAGTCCCTCGGACATGCCTGGCATATTGAGGGATGTCGCCGAGCACTCGCTGGATATCCGAGCTAGAGCCCGACCCGTGAAGTAGCCTCTACGCTGATTCGACGAAGAAAAGCGCAGAGCCATAGGCGAGGAGATCCACAAGCTGATGGCCTCAGGGTTCATCAAAGAGGTATTCCATCCCGAATGGCTTGCCAACCCTGTGCTTGTGAGAAAGAAAGGAGGGAAATGGCGGATGTGTGTAGACTACACTGGTCTAAACAAAGCATGTCCGAAGGTTCCCTACCCTCTGCCTCGCATCGACCAAATCGTGGATTCCACTGCTGGGTGCGAAACCCTGTCTTTCCTTGATGCCTACTTAGGGTATCACCAAATCAGGAAGAAAGAGTCCGACCAGCTCGCGACTTCTTTCATCACGCCCTTTGGCATGTACTGCTACGTTACTATGCCATTTGGTTTGAGGAATGCGGGTGCGACGTAGCAAAGGTGCATGAACCACGTGTTCGGAGAGCACATTGGTCGAACGGTCGAGGCTTACGTCGATGACATCATAGTCAAGATGAGGAAAGCCTCCGACCACCTCTCCAACCTTGAAACAACATTCCGGTGTCTCAAGGCGAAAGGCGTAAAACTCAATCCCGAGCCCGAGAAGGCCTCGGCCCGGTCCGAGGCTCCCTCGGCCCCGCCCGAGGCACCCTTGGCTACCGAGGGTGAGGCTCTGCGCATCAAGGAAGAGTGGAATGGGGTCACGCCTAATCGAAACTGGCAGACCCTGTACCTGCAATATCTCCACCGAGGAGAGCTACCCCTCGATAGAGCTGAAGCTCGGCAACTGGCGCGGCGCGCCAAGTCATTCGTCTTGCTGGGTGACGGGAAGGAGCTCTACCACCACAGCCCCTCCGGCATCCTCTAGCAATGCATATCCATCGCCGAAGGCCAGGAGCTCTTACAAGAAATACACTCGGGGGCTTGCGGTCATCACGCAGCGCCTCGAGCCCTTGTTGGAAACGCTTTCTGACAAGGTTTCTACTGGCCGACCGCGGTGGCCGACACCACTAGAATTGTCCGCACCTGCCAAGGGTGTCAATTCTACGCAAGGCAGACACACCTACCCGCTCAGGCTCTGCAAACAATACCCATCACCTGGCCGTTTGCTGTGTGGGGTCTAGACCTCGTCAGTCCCTTGCAGAAGGCACCCGGGGGCTACACGCACCTACTGGTCGCCGTTGACAAATTCTCCAAGTGGATCAAAGTCCGACCCCTAAACAACATCAGGTCCGAACAGGCGGTGGCATTCTTCACCAACATCATCCATCGCTTCGGGGTCCCAAACTCCATCATCACCGACAACGGCACCCAGTTCACTGGAAGAAAGTTCCTGGACTTCTGCGAAGACCACCACATCCGGGTGGACTGGGCCGCCGTGGCACACCCCATGACGAATGGGCAGGTAGAACGTGCCAACGACATGATTCTGCAAGGACTCAAGCCGAGGATCTACAAAGACCTCCACAAGTTCGGCAGACGATGGATGAAGGAACTCCCCTTGGTGGTCTGGAGCCTGAGGACGACGCCAAGTCGAGCCACGGGTTTCACACCGTTCTTTCTAGTCTATGGGGTCGAGGCCATCTTGCCCACAGACTTAGAATACGGTTCCCCGAGGACGAGGGCGTACGATGACCAAAGCAATCGAACCAACCGAGAAGACTCACTGGACCAGCTAGAAGAGGCTCGGGACATGGCCTTACTACACTCGGCACGGTATCAGCAGTCCCTGCGATGCTACCACGCCCAAGGGGTTCGGTCCCGAGACCTCCAGGTGGGCGACTTGGTGCTTCGGCTGCGACAAGACGCCCGAGGGTGCCACAAGCTCACGCCTCCCTGGGAAGGGCCATTCATCATCGCTAAGATTTTGAAGCCCGGAACATACAAGCTGGCCAACAATCAAGGTGAGGTCTACAGCAACGCTTGGAACATCCGACAGCTACGTCGCTTCTACCCTTAAGATGTTTTCATGTCGTTCATACACCTCGTTTACATACGCCAATAAAGTCTAACCATCAAGGAAGGGTCAGCCTTGCCTCGGCAAAGCCCGACCCTCCCTCGGGGGCTAGAAGGGGGGAACCCCCTCCACGTCAAAATTTTCCTCGGAAAAAGTCTTTCTGCCAGAATATCTTTCGTGCTTTTCGACTACTTCGGTAGTGGGATCATGAAAACGACGGAGTACACGTAAGCAGGCAAGGCCGACCGAACCGAGGGACTCCTACACCTCTGGGATACGGATACCTCACTCATCACCTTCTGCGAGAAGTAACTCGCGTTCGGATGAGCGATCCTGCTGACCGAACAAGCCTTAACGCTCAAAAGACTTTCTGCCGAAACAGTTTTTCGGGTTTTCTCGGCTACGTCGATAATAGAATCCCACGGACGAGCAAGAGTACACGTAAGCGGCAAGGCCGACCGAGCCGAGGGATTCCTACGCCTCCGGGATACGGATACCTCACTCATCACCTTCCGTGAGAAGTAACTCTAGCTCGGATAAACGATTCTGCTACCGACGAGCAAGCCCTGATACTCAAAACAAGAGGAAAAGAAATGCAGCTTTACAACGCAACGACAGTATGTTTGGGCCTCGGTGGCCGCAAAAAACATATGCATACTACAGGTGAACCGATCCTGCAGGCTCAGACGTCGATGGAGGGGGAGCAGCAGCACCCTCGACGTCAACTCCACCTTTGGCGAAGTCCGACCGAGCCTCGGACGGCAACACGGGCGAAGGATCTCCGCTCCGAAGGACGACGTCAGCACCACGCCTAGGCCATCGCCGCAGGGTCTCCTCCAGGAACCCGGCCCGAGCAGACGGCTCGGCCGGCCGCTCCGTGGCCTCAGCCAGCTGTCCCCCGAGGACATCAGCTCGGCTCATGGCCTCGGCAACCCGACTCCAGCGTTGGTCCCGCCAGTGGATGACCCGGCCAAGCCCCGACCGACGAAGCTTCCTTTTTCGAGCCAACTCTGCCTCTGTCCACGCTGACACCGCTGCCCTCGGCCCCGGCTCACCGCAGAGCGGCCGAGGGTTTCTTAGACTAAGCAAGTGAAGCCTCGGGCGGCAAGGCCGACTGAGCCGAGGGATTCCTACGCCTCCGGGATACGGATACCTCACTCGTCACCTTCCGCACAGAGCAACTCACATTTGGTCAAGCGGTTCGGCTAGCCGACAGGCGAGTTCCAGTGCTCAAAAATGAGGAAAAAACACGGTATTACACCCAAAAATACCTACATGTTCAGGCCCCGACAGCCACAATGAACAAACACCGGCACTCAAGGTGCCATTACAAACGGAACTCTGGTTCCACTCCCGCAGGTACGAACAACCCCCCACATTGGAGGGCGTGTGGGGCGACAAAACCCCTGGTGGCTCGCCGACGCCCGCTCCGGCAGCAGCGACAACGACCTCCGCTCCGAGTGGCCAAACAGCAGCAGCGATGACCTCAGGGCGGACGCTGCTGCGACGAGCTCCTCGCCCACGTCCCCACTCGAGGGGTGAGGACAAGCTATCAAAGCCAAAGAGCCGGAGGCCCGGAGCGCGGATGGTGGCAACGATCTCGTCGGCGACGAGGACTTCTTCAGCCGCCACCACCTCAACGTCGACGACGGCAGCCATCTGCCCACCGGCAGATCCCCACTCGGATCCTCCTAAACAGGCAAGCACCGACCTCCGCGCAAGAGGCGTCGTACCAGAGCAAAGGCAGGATAGCCCAAGAACACGAACGCCGCCCTAGCAGCACGCGACGTCTTGGGCGGCCCTCCGGTGCGTGCGGCGTGGCGACCACTCGTACGGCGGGAGGAGGTACTGGGAGCCGAGCTAGAGCCAGCTGAGCCAGCGAGCCCAACGCGCTGAAGCTGACGACGCTCACGGCCGACCAGCCCCGCGTTGTCGGAGTCCGCCCCTTTCGCTAGGCCAGTGAGCACCCTCTCCCCCGAATGCTGAAGGAGAGGGTGACCCACGAACCCGTGCGGGAGGTAGAGCTCCGACTAAGCCCGCCCTTCGCCCCAGCAAGGATGATGAAGATCCTTGACGCTGAGGGCGGGGCAGAGGTCACAGCCCGGCTTGCTTCTCCCCACCATCAAACTGGTGGTCATTGTCTTGGGTGACCACCGGTGAGGGGATGCAGTCGGGCTGCCTGATGAAAATCCTTGAAGCCGAACGATGGCTGAAAGATACCAACTTCCGCGAAGTTGCGTTCCTCCAATGACAGCAAGACGAAAGCAACGCTTGTGCTCCCCATCCGGGGGCTCGGAAGGTGGAAGGACGCGATGCATGAAGGGAGTGCAAAGACATGGATGCCATCCAAGGGGGTCACCCTCCTTTTAAAGGCGACTCTCCCCACTTGCGTCCTCAGCCGTTGCGGACTGAGTCTTCTCCAACACGCTCCAAGGTCCTCCCCCTACGACACGGGGGCTGGGTCCCACGTGTCATGCAAGCTGGCCCAGGACAGAAGAAGCCAAACCGCCACGCGCGGAGCGCACAACAGCCCAGCGGTTACGAGCATTCCTCCGCTATCGCCCGGACCAGCGGGTGAAAGGGCGGACCGCCATGCAGGCGGCATGCAACCGCACCAAGGGGGCGCACCCTTTCGACTTCGACGCGTCCAGCATGGAGGCCCAGGCCCACACGTCATGTAACCGGCGCGCCGGTTACTACGTGCGGGAAACTGCACCGCCACTTGCGCCAGTACCGCGCCTTCTGGACTGCGGAACCGGTGCCACGACTCGAGGCAACCCTGCGCATGGCCCAACAGTGCCAACCGAGCACATCGGTCATGGGTCAGTCAGCCATGGGAGAAGGCGCGACGGTCGATACGGCCAGAAATGGGCCAGCAGTGATGGCGGCGGCAGGCGGGCGGAAGCAGCGGTCAAGTCGTCTGCAGGCTCACGCCCCCTCCTGGGACAGCGAGAGAACCCTCTCCCACGGCGTGAAGACGACGCGCCCGTGTTCTGTTCCTCGAACGGCTCGCGCACGCACAACGGCTGCCCCGCGAACCACTCGTCCTGTCGCATTAACTCGACGGCACGACAGGCGGCACCTTTGGCAGGCAAAGCAGGCGACGCTTCACCTCCGCCATGATGACCGCGTCAAAAAAGGTGCGCCACGTCATTCGATTTCGTATCCTTTTCCACTTCCTCTTTCTCTCTCTTGCTACAGGGAACGGGAAAGGGGATACTCCGAAAGGGATCCTTCTCCACGAAGGAAGCGGGCCCCGAGCCCCCCTACTGATCAGGGGTTCGAAGGCTGGCCCCTCGGAAGGGTTCAACAGCCGCCTCAGAGCACTCGGGCTCCACGCCCATTACTGGTCAAAGGTTCAAAGGCTGGCCCCTCGGAAGGGTTCAACAGCCGCCTCAGGCCACTCGGGCTCCGCGCCCACTACTGATCAGGGGTTCGTAGGCTGGCCCCCGAAGGGTTCGACAGCCACCTCAGAGCACGCAGAGCGAGGGATGACCCTGGGTACGTTCGATACATAACCAAGGCTCGGGCTACGCTCCCGAGGTACCCTAGGACATTTCCGAGACCGACATGAACGATTTTGTAACGGAATCCCTCCAGATGGAGGCATCGAGCCCTCGGACCCCGTCAAAAGGGGATCGGGTCCGACGAATCACCCGCAGGTACTTTTGGAGCACGCCTCCGGGCCACTAGCCGACCCCTAACGAATGGGGCACGGGCGTCCACTCGGATTACCTGTTAGCAACTCACTGGAGACACCATGTTCGGCGCCCTCCGAGGGCAACATGGCGCTTTCCCCCCTCCTCCTTGCAGAAAGGCGACGCAGGGGCGTATGAAAAAAGCTGAGTCTGTCCTTGACCGTCCTCTCGCTCTGTGCGGAGGCTCGAGGGCTGCTCTCGCAAACCCGGCTCCGGCCAAACCGTTGACAGCGTCAACATACCAGCCCGAGAACTTGGGACTTGACTATGCACCCAGGCTATGGCCAGTTCGCATGAGGGAACAACTAGACCGGCCAAAGCATCACGAAACGCACTAAGACCTCGAAGGAGTCAAACCAATCCTCCGAGGCCTCGGGGGCTACACCCGGCGGGTGCGCTCGCGCGCACCCACCGAAACGAAACGCAACCGAGAAAGGCTGGTCCCCTTGCAAAAAAGTGCGACAAAATCCTCCAAGCGAGTATCAACACTCCCTTCGAGGCTCGGGGGCTACTGTCGGGGACCATAATTAGGGGTACCCCCAAGACTCCTGTCACACCCAGATTTCGGGGCACCAAGACCCGGGCGCGAACATAATCACCAGGTGTGCTGGGACCAAGTCTCACACATATGATGAATCATGGCACAGGATCGAATGTCACATCTTTACTATATAACAGGAATTCTATACAAAATAAATAATTACATTATAAGGAGACAACGGTCCAGCAACCCAAAGTTGACTGGGAGACGACGGCCTAGACCTCTCACGAACACATCACGGCATCCTCCATGCGCTTCATCCTGCGGTACCTGATCTTGACCTGTGGGGTGTGTGAGACAGCAAGAGTGAGCTCACATACGTTCATCGCTCAACAAGTTGTGGGGAATAATGTGCATGAACTCGCCAAAGGTGGGAGCTCACGTGAAGTGTAAGGCTTACCAAAGAGGATGGTTGAAGCTGAGCATTGCTTTTAAAGTTGGTCAAAATTTTATTAGCACTTACTAAGTGTAAGTAAATACCAACCCAATTAAATAGAAGAACAAAAGTAACAACATCACCTGCGATGCAATGCATATGACAAATTGAATTTAGTTCCATAAATTAATCATGTGAGGGTCCGAGCTGCTCTTGACCGTGAGCACGGCTAGTATACCAGTTTTACACTCTGCAGAGGTTGCGCATCTTTACCCACAAGTCATGTTACCCATCTGCCAAGGGATCGCGACTTCCCATACACCTCTACCGAGGAGGCGAGGCAGGGTAACACTACGAGGCCTTTACAAAGTTCCACTAGCTTCAGAAAACCCGCTACAGTTTATAGGAAGCTCCAATGCAGGAATCCCTTGCAGGACCGCCATCGCAGCAAAATCCTCCTGAGGGCCTCCCTACACTGACCACTCCCCTACTGCCCTTGCCCCTTTCGGGTAAGGTAGTCTTCCACTAGCTTTCCTAATTAATCAGCCAAGGGGTCCCATTCCTCCCTTGTGGTAGCACTGTTTTCCCGGGTGGTCGCTCCATGTTCCAATTAACATAATGATCTTATCATGAACAGTAATAATAAACATATAATAAAAATATGATCATGAATAATGTATCTTCATACCCAAAACCACATAAAGCACTAGCAAGTACTACCCAGAAATTTAGTGGTGAACAAGGTATAAAGATAATCAAACTAGGGTAACCTATTAGGTCCCATCAAATTAACCTATGCAGATCATTATGATTAATTAGAACATGAGTGGGTAAAAGAAGTGATCAAGGGCACAACTTGCCTGGGACTTGAGAATCCAGGTACCAACTTGCTCTTCAGATGACACGTGACCTTGCTCTAGTCGTAGCAATACAAACAAACATTGTATAGGCAAAATTAACATTACACCAAACATAAGTACAAACTGAATAATAATAATCTACGCGTTGCTACGAGATCGTAGGAACAAGAATCACTAAATTTGGAGTTATAGTTATTTAGTTATGAATTTCTGAAGTTATTAAGCACCTAGAACAGATTAATTCAAATGAACAATTTTTTTTGCTTCAAGTTTCATGGCTAAACAGTGTTACTAGTTGATATACAATATTAAAATAAAATTATTGCAACTGGAATGACTCAATTTGGAGTTAAAATGAATTAAATATGAATTATACAAGTTTTAAGATTTATTTTTATACTAAAAATCAATTTCTAATATTAACTATCTAATTTCTCTGTTACCCGGACTGCGCGTCAAATCCTGGAAAAGTCAGGGGCCTAAACTGAAGTTTTCTAAGACTCAGTGAATAATGAATGTGGACGGCGGGTTGGTTTCTGTATTCTATAAGGGCTCATATGCAAAAAGGTCAGGCCGAAGGGGTATGGAGCGCCGCTGGCCGTCCGATCAAGCATCTATGCGCCAGATTAGATCGAAGCGCAGTGACCCTGTGTGTTATACGGACCGTCGGATCAAAGATCGACGTCCATTATTTTATGAAGGCGCGATGGTATGCGCGACTAATCCCAACCGTTGCTTCACGGATCTACGGTCAATCTCCTACCTCCATCCCGATCTAATCCTGGACGCCCACGACCGATCCAACGGCCATCGCTCATCTCTTCGATCTCCAGCCGAACAACCCACAGAACGGGCGTTCACGGCGGCGCACGCCGGCGAGCTATCCAATCTCGGTACAAACGTGGCCCAACGCACCGCGGAATGGGTGCAATTCCAAATTAAGAGCTTGGCGAAGATAGGGGAGAGGTCATTACCGTGAGCGATGTCGCGACGGTAGCTGTCCACGAGCGATGGCGGAACACGGTGGTACGGTGAGCGATTGGCGAGGTTTCGCCCACCGAGCTGGCCTGGCGACCACACGGACTCCTTCGGTGCGACCCCGGGAATACCCACGATGGTTGCCGACGTCCCAGAGCCGGTAGCCGAGCAGACCACCCCACGGCGGCGGCGCACTTCCCTTTCTCTCGGTGTGCGGCGAAGCTAGGCGATGGTGCGCACGGCTATGGCTTGGGTACCGAGGAAAGACATAGGTCTTATAGGAGGCGGGTCTGAGGTTGGTTACGCTCGGGCTGCGGAAATCGCGCGCGTGCGAAGCTCGGCGTTCACGGCGCGCAGAGCGGAGGTGGTTGAGAGGAGGGAGATGAGTCTGACGAGTGGGTCCCACCAGTCGGTGGCCGAATGAATGCGCGCGGAGTGAGGTGGCTGAGGCTGACCGCCAGGGTCCACGCGCCAGCGAGCGGAAAAGGAACGAGCGCGGGGAAGACCGACTGGCCACTGGGGCCCACATGTAAGCGCCCGGAATTAAGAAAAGGGAAAGGGAAGGAGATGGGCTGAGCGGGGGAAGAAAAGCCGAGTTGGGCCAGCCAGATTCGGCCCAGCTGTAAGTTGGTTCACCCTTTTCTTTATTATTTCCTGTTTTCTTCTTTATTCTTTATTCTTTTGAATTTGAACTTCAAAATAATTCAGTTCTAAGTTTTAACAAACAAAATAATCCTAATGAACATTTAAACTTTACTGTTTATCATATTATTATTTGTTTTATTTAGATGAACACTTCAATAATGGGATATACACATGGTATTTATTTATTTACTTAGAAAACATAACTTGGAATGCACACTTAGAAAAGATAATCTTCATTACATTTCTGCTTAGGAGAAGTTAATACATAATGTCCCATAGATTATTTTAGTTCAACTATATTTTAAGGGGCGTATTATTTGTATAGTTTATAAAGGAAAGAGTAAGTAGTTTGAAAGTCTCTTTTTTTTTATTTGTTGCTCCAACCTTTTAGTTTTAAGTTTTAGAGATAAGTCTTGAATACCAAATTCTTAGTTATCATTATGTGTTTAGTTTAGAGAGATATGTTTTTTTTTACAAGGAATAAAATTGTTATTGGAAGTCATTTCCCAAAATAGAATTTTAGGCGCTACAAATCCTACCCCCCTTAAAAATAATCTCGTCCTCGAGATTAGTAATAAAAGAGATGTATGCTCATATTGTTCTCGGAACATATGCACAAACAAGGAAATCTCGGCATGATGCATAATTCTTTAACAAAACGTAGAGTTAATAGACCCTATTATTATCACTAAAATAGTAAAATACTAACTAATAGCTAAACTAATATTTAGGTCTTACAAATAGTAAAATATATATATATATGTATCTATATCTATGTTTATCTCTATTCTTGCTGCTCGTTGACTTCTTCACCGACTACTTCATCTCCAACTGGCTCTTCTTCTTGAATTTCAAGTTCACCTGGTTCAACCTCTACTTCTGCATGATGGGCATGTCCCCGGTTGATAGATAGGGGCTGACTCTTTCCTGCTGAGGCTTGTCCTTGCTTCATCGGAGCCGGTGTAGTGTAGGCAGCTCTGTTGGGACAGTAGTTGGCGTAGTGTCCCGGTTGTCCACACTTGAAGCATGCCCTGTTGGCGGTTGTGTTAGGAGCAAAGGGTCCTGCTGGGGTGCTTGCTTTTGGAGGAGCAGTTGGTGCCTGTTGAGTTTGTTGTCCAGAACTGCCACTAGCTGGTGTACTTGGAGTGGTAGTATAGCGAGGACGGGAACTACTTCCAGCCTGCCCTTGGTTAGCAGCCTTTCTTTTCTCTCCGAATATACTCCTCTTGTTTTCTACAGCAATAGCTTTGTCAAGTAGCTTTTGGAAGGATGGGAATGTGTGCGGTACCAGTTGATATTGCAAGGGTCCAATCAATCCATCCAGAAAAAGCTCCTGCTTTTGCTCATCATCCTCAACATCTCTAGGAGCATATCGAGATAACTGGATGAATTTGTCTCTATATTCACTCACGGACATACTTCCTTGCTTGAGGGATAGAAACTCCTTTCTCTTAATCTTCATGAGTCCAGCGGGAATATGGTAATTCCTGAATTGTGTGGAGAATTCTGCCCAGGTAATTGTATCGACAGCAACATGAGCAGCGCAGTACGCATCCCACCAATCCGCAGCGGGACCAGCAAGACGACCCGATGCATAGAGTACTTTCTCTCTATCCGAGCACTGAGCTATGTTGAGCATCTTCTCTATGGACTTTAACCAGTCATCTGCTTGCAGCGGATCTGCGGAGTTGGAGAAGGTTGGTGGTTTGTGGCTCATGAATTCCCGGTGCTTATCTCGGGGTGGAACTGGTGGTGGAGGTGGAGGCAATGGCACTTGTTGTTGTTGCTGCTGTTGTTGAAGTTGTTGCTGCAGCTGCTGTTGTTGTACCCTTCTCTCCTGGCGTATCTCTTCCCGCTCTTGGCGCATTTCCCGACGTGCATCCTCTCTTTCCTGGTGCATTTCTTGGCGTTCTTGCTGCATTTGGGTGCACATATCTGCCATAGTGTCAGCCATTTGCTGCATCATCCTCATTTGAGCTGCAATTAGTGGATCGACTCCGCCTGATGGAGGATTAGGAGGATTCATCTCTGCTGGCTGTGGTTGGGGTTGTCGATATATCCACCGAGTGTGTCGATTAGGAGGTAAATCAATTCCACCACCCCGCCTGGTATTGACCATCTAAGTTAGAAGCATATGGTAAGATAGCTTTGCAAGGGAATCATTTAGTAGACAGAATGAATAAGCTAATAGTTGGTTATGTACTGAAACTTCTTTGGCAGGGCTGGGCCAGATATTCTATGTCAAGACTAGGGTAACTAGTTGTACGGGGTGAATGTCCAAAGGTAAGATAGAATCTGTCAAGATGAGATAGATACATTTTAATGGAGGATAATCTAAGTTGCTTAGTTTTTTTATGAATTCTATTTATGCCTATACGTATATGCAGATGTAATTGTGGGCATCAACCCATCACACTCAATCAAAGATCCAAATCATACAAATACCATAAGAACAAACACTCAAGCACATAGACACCTATAAAAATAGTTTTGTTTTTGTTCCTAAGAGTAGGTCTCCTATCCCTAAAGGTCACTTTAGGCACAGGATTTCAATGTGCTAAATCCACATTTGTCTTTAGAAAAGAAAAGATAAGAGTAAACAGAGTAAAGCGGAAATAGATGAGAAAAGATTAAGGAAAGTTTTAGAAAGAATTAGAGTAGCAAAGGTAAGTAGATAATGGTTGTCCAGTTCTATCTAGGTTTCGTCCTACAGTCAACATTCCTCTGATACCACTTCTGTCACACCCGGATTTCGGGGCACCAAGACCCGGGCGCGAACATAATCACCAGGTGTGCTGGGACCAAGTCTCACACATATGATGAATCATGGCACAGGATCGAATGTCACATCTTTACTATATAACAGGAATTCTATACAAAATAAATAATTACATTATAAGGAGACAACGGTCCAGCAACCCAAAGTTGACTGGGAGACGACGGCCTAGACCTCTCACGAACACATCACGGCATCCTCCATGCGCTTCATCCTGCGGTACCTGATCTTGACCTGTGGGGTGTGTGAGACAGCAAGAGTGAGCTCACATACGTTCATCGCTCAACAAGTTGTGGGGAATAATGTGCATGAACTCGCCAAAGGTGGGAGCTCACGTGAAGTGTAAGGCTTACCAAAGAGGATGGTTGAAGCTGAGCATTGCTTTTAAAGTTGGTCAAAATTTTATTAGCACTTACTAAGTGTAAGTAAATACCAACCCAATTAAATAGAAGAACAAAAGTAACAACATCACCTGCGATGCAATGCATATGACAAATTGAATTTAGTTCCATAAATTAATCATGTGAGGGTCCGAGCTGCTCTTGACCGTGAGCACGGCTAGTATACCAGTTTTACACTCTGCAGAGGTTGCGCATCTTTACCCACAAGTCATGTTACCCATCTGCCAAGGGATCGCGACTTCCCATACACCTCTACCGAGGAGGCGAGGCAGGGTAACACTACGAGGCCTTTACAAAGTTCCACTAGCTTCAGAAAACCCGCTACAGTTTATAGGAAGCTCCAATGCAGTAATCCCTTGCAGGACCGCCATCGCAGCAAAATCCTCCTGAGGGCCTCCCTACACTGACCACTCCCCTACTGCCCTTGCCCCTTTCGGGTAAGGTAGTCTTCCACTAGCTTTCCTAATTAATCAGCCAAGGGGTCCCATTCCTCCCTTGTGGTAGCACTGTTTTCCCGGGTGGTCGCTCCATGTTCCAATTAACATAATGATCTTATCATGAACAGTAATAATAAACAGATAATAAAAATATGATCATGAATAATGTATCTTCATACCCAAAACCACATAAAGCACTAGCAAGTACTACCCAGAAATTTAGTGGTGAACAAGGTATAAAGATAATCAAACTAGGGTAACCTATTAGGTCCCATCAAATTAACCTATGCAGATCATTATGATTAATTAGAACATGAGTGGGTAAAAGAAGTGATCAAGGGCACAACTTGCCTGGGACTTGAGAATCCAGGTGCCAACTTGCTCTTCAGATGACACGTGACCTTGCTCTAGTCGTAGCAATACAAACAAACATTGTATAGGCAAAATTAACATTACACCAAACATAAGTACAAACTGAATAATAATAATCTACGCGTTGCTACGAGATCGTAGGAACAAGAATCACTAAATTTGGAGTTATAGTTATTTAGTTATGAATTTCTGAAGTTATTAAGCACCTAGAACAGATTAATTCAAATGAACAATTTTTTTTTGCTTCAAGTTTCATGGCTAAACAGTGTTACTAGTTGATATACAATATTAAAATAAAATTATTGCAACTGGAATGACTCAATTTGGAGTTAAAATGAATTAAATATGAATTATACAAGTTTTAAGATTTATTTTTATACTAAAAATCAATTTCTAATATTAAGGGCCCGTTTGGCAAAGCTCCAGCTCCTGCTTCTTTAGCTCCAGATCCTGATCCTCGTGAGGAGCTGATTCTCCTGATTCTCCTAGAGAATCAGAATCATTTTTAAAACCGTTTGGCAAGTAAACTGATTCTTGTCTTCTAAAAGTTGGTGGTATGTGGCGATTGTCTGTTTTACCCTTTGCAGTTCAACTTTGTTACAAACCAATAAGTAGGATGCATATAGGGAAAAAAATTATGAAACAATAACATATAAAATATTTCCATCATAGTAGTGCATAAAATGGTCTCAAATGTTTAATTCATAAATTTGCTCGTTATGTTTTTGTCCAATGGCAATTGCGGGTAATTTCGATCAAACTTTAAGGGGAGGTCCATATTTGGTTGGTTGAGGAGCTGTTTTAAGGGAGGGTGGAGCAGGTTTTTTTTAGATCCCACCTTTCTTCACAAAAACGACTCCCGATCTTTCGGCTCCACACGAGAATCAGTTTAAAAAAATACCCGTTTGGCACGGCTCCTCCAGATCCTCGCTTAGAATCAGGAGCTGGAGCTGTGCCAAACGGGCCCTAACTATCTAATTTCTCTGTTACCCGGACTGCGCGTCAAATCCTGGAAAAGTCAGGGGCCTAAACTGAAGTTTTCTAAGACTCAGTGAATAATGAATGTGGACGGCGGGTTGGTTTCTGTATTCTATAAGGGCTCATATGCAAAAAGGCCAGGCCGAAGGGGTATGGAGCGCCGTTGGCCGTCCGATCAAGCATCTATGCGCCAGATTAGATCGAAGCGCAGTGACCCTGTGTGTTATACGGACCGTCGGATCAAAGATCGACGTCCATTATTTTATGAAGGCGCGATGGTATGCGCGACTAATCCCAACCGTTGCTTCGCGGATCTACGGTCAATCTCCTACCTCCATCCCGATCTAATCCTGGACGCCCACGACCGATCCAACGGCCATCGCTCATCTCTTCGATCTCCAGCCGAACAACCCACAGAACGGGCGTTCACGGCGGCGCACGCCGGCGAGCTATCCAATCTCGGTACAAACGTGGCCCAATGCACCGCGGAATGGGTGCAATTCCAAATTAAGAGCTTGGCGAAGATAGGGGAGAGGTCATTACCGTGAGCGATGTCGCGACAGTAGCTGTCCATGAGCGATGGCGGAACACGGTGGTACGGCGAGCGATTGGCGAGGTTTCGCCCACCGAGCTGGCCTGGCGACCACACGGACTCCGTCGGTGCGACCCCGGGAATACCCACGATGGTTGCCGACGTCCCAGAGCCGGTAGCCGAGCAGACCACCCCACGGCGGCGGCGCACTTCCCTTTCTCTCGGTGTGCGGCGAAGCTAGGCGATGGCGCGCACGGCTATGGCTTGGGTACCGAGGAAAGACATAGGTCTTATAGGAGGCGGGTCCGAGGTTGGTTACGCTCGGGCTGCGGAAATCGCGCGCGTGCGAAGCTCGGCGTTCACGGCGCGCAGAGCGGAGGTGGTTGAGAGGAGGGAGATGAGTCTGACGAGTGGGTCCCACCAGTCGGTGGCCGAATGAACGCGCGCGGAGTGAGGTGGTTGAGGCTGACCGCCAGGGTCCACGCGCCAGCGAGCGGAAAAGGAACGAGCGCGGGGAAGACCGACTGGCCACTGGGGCCCACATGTAAGCGCCCGGAATTAAGAAAAGGGAAAGGGAAGGAGATGGGCTGCGCGGGGGAAGAAAAGCCGAGTTGGGCCAGCCAGATTCGGCCCAGCTGTAAGTTGGTTCACCCTTTTCTTTATTATTTCCTGTTTTCTTCTTTATTCTTTATTCTTTTGAATTTGAACTTCAAAATAATTCAGTTCTAAGTTTTAACAAACAAAATAATCCTAATGAACATTTAAACTTTACTGTTTATCATATTATTATTTGTTTTATTTAGATGAACACTTCAATAATGGGATATACACATGGTATTTATTTATTTACTTAGAAAACATAACTTGGAATGCACACTTAGAAAAGATAATCTTCATTACATTTCTGCTTAGGAGAAGTTAATACATAATGTCCCATAGATTATTTTAGTTCAACTATATTTTAAGGGGCGTATTATTTGTATAGTTTATAAAGGAAAGAGTAAGTAGTTTGAAAGTCTCTTTTTTTTTATTTGTTGCTCCAACCTTTTAGTTTTAAGTTTTAGAGATAAGTCTTGAATACCAAATTCTTAGTTATCATTATGTGTTTAGTTTAGAGAGATATGTTTTTTTTACAAGGAATAAAATTGTTATTGGAAGTCATTTCCCAAAATAGAATTTTAGGTGCTACAACTCCTAATCTCAGCTGGTAACCCCCATCAGCACAAAGCTGCAAAGGCCTGATGGGCGCGGTTAAGGTCAAGGCTCAGTCCACTCAAGGGCACGATCTCGCCTCGCCCGAGCCTAGCCTCGGGCAAAGGCAGCCGACCCCGGAGGATTCACGTCTCGCCCGAGGGCCCCCTCAAGCAACGGACACACCTTCGGCTCGCCCGAGGCCCAGTCTTCGCAGAGAAGCAATCTTGGCCAGATCGCCACGCCAACCGACCGTATCGCAGGAGCATTTAATGCAAGGATCGCCTGACACCTTATCCTGACGCGTGCTCTTCAGTCGACAGAGCCGAAGTGACCGCAGTCACTTCGCCGCTCCAATGACCGACCTGACAAGAAAACAGCGCCGCCTGCATCGCTCCGACTGCTGTGCCACTCGACAGAGTGAGGCTGACAGCAGCTAAGTCCAGCCTCGGGCGCCATAGGAAGCTCTGCCTCGCCCGACCCCAGGGCTCGGGCTCAACCTCGACGCTGGACGACGGACTCTGCCTCGCCCGACCCCAGGGCTCGGACACAGCCTCGGCCTCGGAAGACGGTCTCCGCCTCGCCCGACCCAGGGCTCGGACTCAACCTCGACCTCGGACGACGGACTCCGCCTCGCCCGACCCTAGGGCTCGGACACAGCCTCGGCCTCGAAAGACGGTCTCCGCCTCGCCCGACCCAGGGCTCGGACTCAACCTCGACCTCGGAAGATGGACTCCACCTCGCCCGACCCCAGGGCTCGGACTCAGCCTCGACCTCGGAAGACAGACTCGACCTCGACCTCGGAGGAGCCTCCGCCTCACCCGACCTAGGGCTCGGACCGACCACGTCACAGGGGAGCCATCATTACCCTACCCCTAGCTAGCTCAGGCTACGGGGAACAAGACCGGCGTCCCATCTGGCTCGCCCCGGTAAACAAATAATGATAGCGCCCCGCGTGCTCCATGACGACGGCGGCTCTCAGCCCTTTACGAAAGCAAGGAGACGTCAGCAAGGATTCGACAGCCCCGACAGCTGTCCTTCCACAGGGCCCAAGCGCTCCTCCGACGGCCACGACATCACATGAACAGGGTGCCAAAACCTCTCCGACTGCCACGACGACATGTACTTAGGGCTCTAGCTCCTCTCTGCTAGACACGTTAGCACACTGCTACACCCCCCATTGTACACCTGGACCCTCTCCTTACGCCTATAAAAGGAAGGTCCAGGGCTCTCGTACGAGAAGGTTGGCCGCGCGGGAGAACGGGCCGACGCATAAGGCTCTCGCTCTCTCCCACGCGAACGCTTGTAACCCCCTACTGCAAGCGCATCCATCCGCCCTGGGCGTAGGACAACATGAAGGCCGCGGGTTCCCCTTACTGTTCTCCCCCCTTTGTGTCCCGTCTCGCGCCGACCCATCTGGGCTGCGACACGCAGCGACAATTTACTCGTCAGTCCAGGGACCCCCCGGGGTCGAAACGCCGACAGCAAGTATCACACTCAGATACATACTTAGCAATTTCTCTCTTCATCCTGGTCCACCAATACAATGGTCTGAGGTCATGATACATCTTGTTACTTCTGGGGTGCATGGAAAACTTGGAAAGATGAGCCTCGTCTAATAATTTCTTCCTGAGTTCTGGGTTCTTAGGAACAACCAATCGGTTTTCCAACCATAGGACTCCCTTGCTGTCCTGACGAAAGGATTTGTACTTATTCACCTTCTGTTCGAGCATTTCCTTAATGATTTGAACACCCTTGTCACTAATTTGTGCCATGATTATCTGCTCTTGTAAAGTTGGCTCTACTAAGATATACTCCAAGGTACCTGGGGAAATGACTTCCATGTTCAGTTTGCGCAACTCGTCACATAGAGTGGTGATCTTAGCATCCATAGTTACATAGTTGCACTGGGATTTTCGGCTTAAGGCATCTGCCACAACATTTGCCTTGCCAGGATGGTAATGCACTTCCAGATCATAATCCTTGATTAATTCCAACCACCTTCTCTGCCTCATATTAAGATCAGCTTGAGTGAAAATATACTTGAGACTCTTGTGGTCAGTATAGATATTACAATGAGCTCCCATTAGATAATGTCTCCATATCTTTAGAGCATGAACCACTGCTGCTAACTCCAGATCATGTGTGGGGTAATTTTGCTCATGAGACCTGAGTGCTCTGGATGCATAGGCAATAACTCTATTGTTTTGCATCAAAACACAACCCAGTCCAGTGCCGAAGCATCGTAGTATACATCAAAAGATTTAGTGTTGTTAGGCTGTGCTAACACGGGGGCTGTTGTTAGATGCTACCTTAATGCATGAAAGGCATCCTTACACTTCTGACTCCATTCAAATTTTACTCCCTTCTTCAACAATTCCGTCATTGGTTTAGCAATCCTGCAGAAATCCGGAATGAATCGCCGATAGTATCCTGCCAATCCCAGAAAACTCTGAGCCCCTGTTTGTTTCAGCTTTTTTGAGCTTCTGGCCACCAAAAGCTGCTGCGGACTGCCAAACGCTCAGCTTTTCAGTCAGCTTCTATAAAATTTGTTTGAGTAAAAACCATTCAAAATCAACATAAACACATAATCGGTTGAGTCGTTGCAATAGTAGGAATCCATCACTTTCTAGATCCTGAGTCCTATGGACACCTTTATCTTCCTCCGCACGTAATCCTAATGATACACAGATTCTCTACACAGCCAAATTCTCTCCACAGCCAGATTCTCAGAAAAGCTGGTCAGAAAAAAGCTGAACCAAACAGGCCCTGAATCTGTCGCACGGTGGTAGGAGGCTTCCAATCCATTACTTCTTGCACTTTCTCATGATCAACTGATATCCCATCCTGAGAAATGGTGTGACCCAAGAATTTGATTTCCCTCAGCCAAAAATCACACTTTGAAAGTTTGGCATACAAATGATGATCGCGCAGTCGCTGAAGTACGATATGCAAATGCATAGTATGATCCACTTCATTTCTTGAATAGACCAGAATATCATCAATGAAAACCACCACAAATTTGTCCAGCTCTAGCATAAACACTGAATTCATCAAATACATGAAATATGTCAGGGCATTGGTCAGCTCGAATGACATCACCATGTACTCATAAAGTCCATATCTGGTAGAGAAAGCTGTCTTCGGAATATCGCTGGCCCTGATCTTCATATGATGATAGCCAGAGCGAAGTTCTATCTTGGAAAATATCTTGGCTCCCACCAACTGATCAAACAACACATCAATGCGGGGCAACGGATACTTATTTTTAATCGTTACCGCATTGAGAGGGCGGTAATCCACACACAATCTCAGACTCTCATCCTTCTTTACGAACAAGGCCGGACATCCCCATGGCGAATTACTTGGGCGAATGAACCCCTTATCCAACAATTCTTGCAACTGCTTCTTGAGTTCTGCTAACTCTGATGGAGGCATCCTATAGGGTCTCTTGGATATAGGTGCAGTCCCAGGTTGCAGTTCGATGGCAAACTCTATGTCTCTGTCGGGTGGCATCCCTAGCAATTCGTCTGGCAAGACATCAGGGTACTCACAGACCACAGGAATTGTGGCAGAACCTCCAAGTTATTGGGCCCACATGCACCTGTCCTTGTCCCAAAGACCTCAGACGGCTATGCATGTGCACCGGATAACTTAACATGATCTGTCTGATTGCCCCAAGGACATCGGATAAACCACTTACAACCAGAACCGCGGGATTAAGTAAACACAAATCACACACATCAACATCTTTGCAACGGAAATCTTATTACCAAATTTTACAAGTTACAAAAAATTTACTTTGTATGATCGGAGTGATTACAAAGGTGATTCAAAGAAATAACTTTAAACTGTTACAAATTATTTGTAAGTTTGAAATATATGCTAGCATAAGTGACCATCCTCAATAAGAAGTATAGAAGAATTACTTAGACTTATAAGAAGGCCGAGCCCACCAACACTTAACACCATCATCAGCAGCACAAAACTATAACCTGAAAAACAACAGGGAATAAAACCCTGAGTATGGAATTACTCAGCAAGACTTACCCGACTAAAGAAAAGACTCTCAAGGGTATGCTGGTTAAATAGGAATCAAGGAAAAGTTTTAGCAAGAATCAAATTAGATACTTTTGCAGAAATAGCTTACTAAAGTGAGTCCTTACTTTCAATATTTTAACGCTAGATTAAATATTAATAGACCCTGTTTGCAACTGGTCTAATTTCACCATCTCATCAATACAACATCATTTTTATTCATGAGGTTCACATCCTGACTTAGGTTGTAGGTCGGAGATCAAGTCTCCACTCTCCGGGGATATAACGGCGATCCGAATCGATTTACTCAGCTGAGGATCTCTAACCACACGACATATGTAGCACTTAACCCTTGCATATGTAAACCATTCCCACGGATCCTCCACTGCATGAACAGGTCCGCGCCACCCGAGAGCACACCACCCTTTTTAGGCGGTCCTTTGCCAGGAGGGTACGTGCCACTCTCGCCATCTCTCCACTCCCAGTGCGCGATTGTCTTTTCATGTATGGAATAGCCAGGTTCAAGCTTACCCTGTCCCATATCCAGGGCATGTGGCCAGTTAAGATAGTCCTTGATCATACAGGCCTACATACGCATCCAATCCTTAATTAACCTGGGTAGAACATCACCTGTTCATAGCCCAAGTCCCGATTTAAGTACTTCCATCCTTAGGATTGTTTGTGTTCCTTAGGATGAAAAGAGCATTATAGGGAACTTTGTAGTAAGATCCCACCATGCTCCCAATGAAAATATTCTTGCAGGTAGAAGTCATCTTTCCTCAGGATAACCCCTGAGCTAGGTCTTAATGCAAAAGACAACCTCTATCCACAAGATCTGAGCAGGGCTAAGCATTTTTGTAAATCATATTTTGATACTTCACCAGAAGTATCTATAAAGGTATGGATATCAAGGAAGGCAATGCATCAAGGGTTTCCAAGCAACTCCTATGAACCTAATGCACATTTCACTAGACTTAAAGTGTGCAAAAATTATTTAAAAACACAAGGAAGGGGTTGCATGCACCGGGGCTTGCCTGGATAACACTAGGTTAGTGTTTGTTAGGCGTCGATCACTTGACGACCATCCTTTGTCCCAATACTTGCTTCGTCTGTCTATCTCCAGTTCCGTTCATCAGCACCATCTTGTGGTCGACTCAGTTTTGGTTCTCCGCATTGCGTGGTTAATTCATGTACCTGAATGAAATGCATTATGCACATGAATGCATATAGACCGGAATATTTCAAACCTAAATAGTACTACGCGATAGCGAATTAAACACCTAGCGGCGAGGCGTTGTACAAATTTTATACCAAAAACACTAGTTATTAATATACGACTACGCGTAATAATTACGCTTCTCGAACCTAACGCAAACATCACGAACAACAAACTATACACATGAAATACAATTAGCCTAATCATAACTTATCAATTAATTAATTAAATTCTAAACTTATCCCTTGCTTTATAAATTATACTACATCTTTATAAGTGATTAAAATATTTCATCCACACGCATGCCTACTAAAATTCTACTCGGTACACTAATTCAACTAATTGACCGGAATAGCGAAATAACTCGCTATAACTGAATCTGGCTCGATCATCGCAAGAACTGTGAAGTCGACGAGAGTTTCGTGACTTACGCAATTTATCGAGCACCCTAATGAGCATCGCACTAACACATTAATTTATTTAACGTTTGAACTATTCTAAACAATTCATCAGCTTACCATTTCAATAGCTGACACGAATCCGCGAGATTGATAGCGATTTTCCGATCTAGGCAATTTGTCGAGCGCTTAGGGAATATCGCGCTGCTAGCTTCGTCTTCACTCAATTCTTGGGATTTCTTGCTGACGCGCGGAACGACGACGACTTTCAGCTGAAGTCGGGAGCGAGCTGGTGAGGTGGGGTTTGAGCAGAGGATGACGTGTTTGACGACTCGACAACAAACGACGCGACGACGAGCTGGACAGGATCCGAGCTAATAGGTACAGTATGGGACAGCGACCAGCACGACAGACGAACTAAGTCACGGTGAGGTCGACGACGAGATAGGGATTAAGGCCGAGCGAGCCGAGAGGGCGCGCAGCGAGCAGGAAAAAGACTCGACGCGGGAGTTTGACGCGCACGCGAAGCTATCACCAGCGACAACACGACGATGGCGATATGAGCGAACGTGAATCGGCGCGGGCCAAACACCGGACAACCATGGCAGCGACTTGGGCGAGATCCGAACTAGAGCAGCAGCACACCGGCAAGCATGGACGGCTGGCGAACTCTGGTTTAGGCGAATGGAACGCGACACAGGGAGATGGTGCACGCGTAGGGACTCGATGACGAACAGCGACCATGTATGACGTGTCGCGCGGACGGGCGAGCTGTACACGAACTGGACAGAACTGAGC
Source organism: Zea luxurians (assembly GCA_029449295.1). Classification (NCBI taxonomy): domain Eukaryota; kingdom Viridiplantae; phylum Streptophyta; class Magnoliopsida; order Poales; family Poaceae; genus Zea; species Zea luxurians. The sequence continues at coordinate 234,864 of JAOPSE010000156.1, forward strand.
GCGCAGTCTCCACGGCGAACCAAGAAACCGGCTACGCGCAGGGGCAGAGGACCGCACGCGCAAAGCGAGCAGCAAGGCGACGGCGCGCAGGAACGCGACAAGCAGGGATCAGGGGCGAGCTCGGCACGGCAAAGGACTCGGCTGAGCTCGTGCAACAGAGAGAAGGGCGCGGTCAGGGAGATGGAGATAGGCGGCCGAGCGCCATGGGAGTTTGGGGAAGGAGCGAGTCGAGGGGACAGAGAAGACGAGTAGGGAAGCCACTCGGCGGAGCGCGCGTCAGGGACTCGACGGCGGTCATGGACGGAGCTCTGCTCGGGTTCAGGCGAGATTTGAGCTGGGGGCCAAGGACGCGGCTGGGGAGGGTTCGAGCAGAAGTTAGCCAAACGCGCAGAGGGAGTAGAGGGGCACCGCGATGGGGCTCGAGCAGATCGCGGCGAGCTGGGGCAATCCAGGAGCGGGGTGCCATGGGAACTCCGACGGTCGAGCAGGGAGGGAGTTTGGAGGAGCAGAGGTGAGTTGAGGGGGAAGACGAGGGCGCGCGCCGAGCAAGAAGGAGGCGCTGCCATGGCTGGGAAGCAGGGAAATGGACGCGCTGCACCAGAAAGAGGAATAGAGCAAGCGTAGGAGATAAGGACCACGCACAGCAGAAATAGATCAGGGAGGGCGGCGTGATCTTTCTTCGGGAATTAAACGACGGCTTCGGATGAGGCTGAGAAGAGAGAGATAAGAACATGGAACAAAAATCTCACGCAGCCGAATTAGGAGCCTTCTATCAACATCGCTGACCTGCAAGCGGTGCTGGAGATAAGGCCTTGAACGGCTAGAGATAAAGTTGAGAGGATAATCATTGGAGGATACGAATAGGATTTTCTCTTTTTTTTACAATTACGTACAGGTAAACATAGTTTCAGGTAAACTTAATTTCAGGATTTTGAGTTTAAAAGATGTAGAAACTGTTTGAATCAAGACAAGATCTAGAACAGTCTTTGGACCGTGTTCGATTTGGTGAATATTCTACTACCCGTTATCTATATTCGAAAATTTGGATCTAGACGAGGAACATACAGACCAAATCAAACGAGATCAGAGTCGATATATTAAGGTTGTGCTTAATTTGATTCGACTCGAAACCTGATAATTTTATCCGTAGTCTGAACAGGGAAACAGATTAACTACGAATGCTCAATATCAGCTCTAATTATCTCGGTCTAATTTAATTTTGTATTCAACACCCTTGTCACCGAGCTTCTAATAAATTTTGTTTGGGAGACAAAATCGGAGGTCTGAACTAAGTTTCTAAATTCGTATTTGCACAATTAATGAATTTTAAATAATCACAGGACTCGCTAATTTTTAGAACAAATATGTTCGGATCATCACAAAAAAAATTAGGAAGAGTCCAGATAGATGAAAACAGACACGATATCAAAATCGTGATAAACAAGGTTGATTAAAATTTAGTGTCCTTTACATTCACAGCTATCACGTGTTAACGTCCGCACTCGCGGTCGAGTAGATGATACACACCTAGGGTGTTACAGCCCTCCCCCTTAAAAGAATCTCGTCCCGAGATTTGGAGCGAAAGACTTTTAAGAGTAGAGCAGCATGTAACTCCTTGTCCGTATCAGCGATAATCCGAAGACAGTTCCAAGCAAAGGCGAGTGTCTCAAGAGGCTGTTTCTCTAGTGGACATAACATGTATCGCCGTAGGCTAATTTAGAAATGTCCACCAATAGAGGCGATATCTGCCAAAAGAACACATAAGATTCCATGCGTGCAGTTTGCTTTTTCTGATGACACTGTATTATCTGAGTCTGTTGGGCAAGCGGTAGTTATGCGACTTTACCCAAACAGAACCAGATACAACCTCTTGGGTAAAACACACAGAAAGAGGTTTACCAACAGAGGGTCGTCGGAATTTTCATAGCACACAAGACGAGTGTGGATGTCGAACAACATCACAGTTAACTCGTGTTAGCTAGAAAATTCAAGTTCAAGAAAAATGATAGACTTGAAAAAATCACCAGCGAAAGGATCCGTAGATGCGGACTTTGCAACCAGTCCATTTTATCCAGCACTAATCATGGCTCGACTTGATCACACATGCTGGAAAAGCACACGTGAGGCGATCGAGGCATGAGTAGAGTGATAATTAGGTGGTTATTAGTCGACTTAATCTCGATTCTTATAAACACCTCCATAAGAGGGGTTGTACAAAAGTGAGTTTAGACAACTCGACAAAATGATCTCTAAACTCAATCTTTGTTCACAAGTAATTACAAGTTAGTAAAACCAACTTGTTGAACTACCTTTGACATTGAGCAGGTCCTCTCTGTGCCATCGGTAATCCAAGGGTTGAGAGTTCACTTTTGCTAGCAAAAGGTCATACACTTGGGTAGAAATCCATTTGGTCAGGTTGTTCATCCGTTTCTTCATGCGAGATGAACGGACTGGGTTCGAAAATACATGGATTAAATAAGAGGACGAATGAACAAACTCCTGCATCACAGCAGCAGGGGAAAGTCAATCTCCAATTTGAGAGCTAATCAGCTGTTTTCCAACACTAAAAAGCTCCAAGGCTTCACCTTTACACAAAGGACGTAAAGAGAATTTGTATGAGTAGTTACTACCAAGATCAAAAGAAAAGAGACCACACATGAAAGTGGTATGCCCTTTTGATCCAACAGAGATGATAGATGTTGCTTGATCACTTGACAAACAACATAGAAATTATTTCAAGGGAAAAGATCTACACGAGTTAACACATCAGTGTAGTTCCATAATGGATCATGACCAGAGACCTTGATACCAGCATCCGACGAGTAGCACAGTCCTGTGTGCGCATTCACAGGAGGCTCTCAGTTTCGCTGTGGCACCATAAGTCATTAATCGTGACACCATTACCAAACAACACCAATAATGAATCTCACATGGAGGAACAATTTGTGCAAAGATAACATATTGATATAATCTCATAATGGATTATGACTACTAACGGTGATACCAACGCGTGCCAAGTGGCGCAACCATGTGTTGATCACCCACCAGAGGCCCTTGGTTTCGTCGCGGCACCATCGGCTTTAGTCATAACACCATTACCAGATGTAACCAATAAGAAATCTTATTCCCCACCAATAGATTGAGCAAGGGTGACAATATGCAAAGAGACTCTACCTGTCAAAACGGTTACAAGTAGAGAGCAAAATAGATAATGGCCCGATGAAAGGAACAAGGTATGGCCATAACCTAAAATAAATTGAGGAGGGAGTACGATGGGAGACTGTTAATTCAGTCCCAAGCATATTTCTATGCCCATCATAGAGATTACAAGGTCAAGGATTAGTATCTGATTAGATACGGAGGGAAAACAATCATAAGATGAAGTTGGTATGCCTTTGATAATTGTGATGAAACCAAAGGCATCAAACTTAAGAAAATGATCGGACATGTCTTTCCTAAGTTAGGTTGGTAAAACAACATGGCGATCTTCAAGAACAGGCAAACTAGAATTAGGGATATCAGCTTGCGCCAATCGAGTAAGGGCATGGTTCTAGAAGGAGACATGACTCGAGGTTCTTGTTTTAAGCTTGGGTACACTTTATGTCCAATAAGGAAATTATCTACGCATTTATTTGCATGGGCTTGGTCATGGAGCGATAATGGTAAATTCAAATTTGGGTCTCGGTTCACCAACTAAGAACATGGCCTAATTCTAGATTTAGGCAAACAAGTCACTAACCTTCTATCGACACATCAAGCACAAGAGCAAGCACATAAAGCACCCTAAGAGGTCACCTAAAGAATGGAGGACACCTATTCATCGAAGTTCATAATTCAGCATTACCGGTTATTAGAATAAAGATGAGAGAAGCATCTTGGGTGTATAGGTGACAAACACGATGCAACAATTAGGATGCATGCTTGTCCTATTCGTCCTCACTAAGTTTGCCAACATAATGTGGCGATAGTGTTCTATCTCGGTGGCATACTTACGACTCTCACGGTATTATGCTAGTCGTCAGCTACACATACGTTTTCGAGGTTAGTGTACCTGCAGAAAAATCCATCACAGCCCAATTTTCCATTGATGCAATTCACACATGACAGTTTATCACAGTTTATACTCCATATATTGCTATATGGAGGCCAGCTCATCATTAAGCGCTGAGCCACGCATAGGCGCCGTTGCCACACTTTAACCATAGGGCAACTCATTATGGTAACTCACCTTCTTACCTGAGCGTAGATGCGTCGTTACAAATACATTACACTTCTCAGTAGTCCCATGTATGTATACCCATACACATCCATGGGGTACCGAATTCCCAGAAAAGTAAATACTCCACATCGCAGCCTTCATATATACATATGTGTAACATGTATATAATCAAGCGCTTTTTATGCTCTTCCCTAGACCGACGTTTGTTCGGTCATGCTCTCACATCTCACCTTACCTTAGCGTCGATCCATTCAAAGCTGAATGGCCTTAAAAATAACATTACACATGTATGCAATATCCACCCGGTTGTGGGTTATTGGTTTTGAACTAAGCCACCTGATAGTCCTTAATTTAGGGCTTAACAGAGGATGTCGCTAGCATTATAGTTTTTCAAAATTGTTTTCAAAGCCAAACAATGTGTTTAGTTTGAAAATAGGTTTTCTAAAACCAAAACTTTGTTTTTAAAATACGTATGTGACCGTATATACTTAATCCTGCTCCGATACCAGCTGTGGCAGAACCTCCAAGTTATTGGACCCACATGCACCTGTCCTTGTCCCAAAGACCTCAGACGGCTATGCATGTGCACCAGATAACTTAACACGATATGTCTGATTGCCCCAAGGACATCGGATAAACCACTTACAACCAGAACCGCGGGATTAAGTAAACACAAATCACACACATCAACATCTTTGCAGCGGAAATCTTATTACCAAATTTTACAAGTTACAAAAAATTTACTTCGTATGATCGGAGTGATTACAAAGGTGATTCAAAGAAATAACTTTAAACTGTTATAAATTATTTGTAAGTTTAAAATATATGCTAGCTTAAATGACCATCCTCAATAAGAAGTATAGAAGAATTACTTAGACTTATAAGAAGGCCGAGCCCACCAACACTTAACACCATCATCAGCAGCACAAAACTATAACCTGAAAAACAACAGGGAATAAAACCCTGAGTATGGAATTACTCAGCAAGACTTACCCGACTAAAGAAAAGACTCTCAAGGGTATGCTGGTTAAATAGGAATCAAGGAAAAGTTTTAGCAAGAATCAAATTAGATACTTTTGCAGAAATAGCTTACTAAAGTGAGTCCTTACTTTCAATATTTTAACGCTAGATTAAATATTAATAGACTCTGTTTGCATTTGGTCTAATTTCACCATCTCATCAATACAACATCATTTTTATTCATGAGGTTCACATCCTGACTTAGGTTGTAGGTCGGAGATCAAGTCTCCACTCTCCGGGGATATAACGGCGATCCGAATCGATTTACTCAGCTGAGGATCTCTAACCACATGACATATGTAGCACTTAACCCTTGCATATGTCAACCATTCCCACGGATCCTCCACTGCATGAATAGGTCCGCGCCACCCGAGAGCACACCACCCTTTTTAGGTGGTCCTTTGCCAGGAGGGTACGTGCCACTCTCGCCATCTCTCCACTCCCAGTGCGCGATTGTCTTTTCATGTATGGAATAGCTAGGTTCATGCTTACCCTGTCCCATATCCAGGGCATGTGGCCAGTTAAGATAGTCCTTGATCATACAGGCCTACATATGCATCGAATCCTTAATTAACCTAGGTAGAACATCACCTGTTCATAGCCCAAGTCCCGATTTAAGTACTTTCATCCTTAGGATTGTTTGTGTTCCTTAGGATGAAAAGAGCATTATAGGGAACTTTGCAGTAAGATCTCACCATGCTCCCAATGAAAATATTCTTGCAGGTAGAAGCCATCTTTCCTCAGGATAACCCCTGAGCTAGGTCTTAATGCAAAAGACAACCTCTATCCACAAGATCTGAGCAGGGCTAAGCATTTTTGTAAATCATATTTTGATACTTCACCAGAAGTATCTATAAAGGTATGGATATCAAGGAAGGCAATGCATCAAGGGTTTCCAAGCAACTCCTATGAACCTAATGCACATTTCACTAGACTTAAAGTGTGCAAAAATTATTTAAAAACACAAGGAAGGGGTTGCATGCACCGGGGCTTGCCTGGATAACACTAGGTTAGTGTTTGTTAGGCATCGATCACTTGACGACCATCCTTTGTCCCGATACTTGCTTCATCTGTCCATCTCCAGTTCCGTTCATCAGCACCATCTTGTGGTCGACTCAGTTCTGGTTCTCCGCATCGCGTGGTTAATTCACGTACCTGAATGAAATGCATTATGCACATGAATGCATATAGACCGGAATATTTCAAACCTAAATAGTACTATGCGATAGCGAATTAAACACCTAGCGGCGAGGCGTTGTACAAATTTTATACCAAAAACACTAGTTATTAATATATGACTACGCGTAATAATTACGCTTCTCGAACCTAACGCAAACATCACGAACAACAAACTATACACATGAAATACAATTAGCCTAATCACAACTTATCAATTAATTAATTAAATTCTAAACTTATCCCTTGCTTTATAAATTATACTACATCTTTATAAGTGATTAAAATATTTTATCCACACGCATGCCTACTAAAATTCTACTCGGTACACTAATTCAACTAATTGACCGGAATAGAGAAATAACTCGCTATAACTGAATCTGGCTCGATCATCGCAAGAACTGCGAAGTCGACGGGAGTTTCGTGACTTACGCAATTTATCGAGCACCCTAATGAGCATCGCACTAACACATTAATTTATTTAACGTTCGAACTATTCTAAACAATTCATCAGCTTACCGTTTCAATAGCTGACACGAATCCGCGAGATCGGTAGCGATTTTCCGATCCAGGCAATTTGTCGAGCGCTTAGGGAATATCGCGCTGCTAGCTTCGTCTTCACCCAATTCTTGGGATTTCATGCTGACGCGCGGAACGACGACGACTTTCAGCTGAAGTCGGGAGCGAGCTGGTGAGGTGGGGTTTGAGCAGAGGATGATGTGTTTGACGACTCGACAACAAACGACGCGACGATGAGCTGGACAGGATCCGAGCTAATAGGTACAGTATGGGACAGCGACCAGCACGACAGACGAACTAAGTCGTAGTGAGGTCGACGACGAGATAGGGATTAAGGCCGAGCGAGCCGAGAGGGCGCGCAGCGAGCAGGAAAAAGACTCGACGCGGGAGTTTGACGCGCACGCGAAGCTATCACCAGCGACAACACGACGATGGCGATATGAGCGAACGTGAATCGGCGCGGGCCAAACACCGGACAACCATGGCAGTGACTTGGACGAGATCCGAACTAGAGCAGCAGCACACCGGCAAGCATGGACGGCTGGCGAACTCTGGTTTAGGCGAATGGAACGCGACACAGGGAGATGGTGCACGCGTAGGGACTCGACGACGAACAGCGACCATGTATGATGTGCCGCGCGGACGGGCGAGCGGTACACGAACTGGACAGAACCGAGCGCGCAGGCTCCACGGCGAACCAAGAAACCGGCTACGCGCAGGGGTAGAGGACCGCACGTGCAAAGCGAGCAGCAAGGCGACGGCGCGCAGGAACGCGACAAGCAGGGGTCAGAGGCGAGCTCGGCACGGCAAAGGACTCGGCTGAGCTCGTGCAACAGGGAGAAGAGCGCGGTCAGGGAGATGGAGATAGGCGGCCGAGCGCCATGGGAGTTTGGGGAAGGAGCGAGTCGAGGGGACAGAGAAGACGCGCAGGGAAGCCACTCGGCGGAGCGCGCGTTAGGGACTCGACGGCGGTCATGGACGGAGCTCTGCTCGGGTTCAGGCGAGATTCGAGCTGGGGGCCAAGGACGTGGCTGGGGAGGGTTCGAGCAGAAGTCAGCCAAACGCGCAGAGGGAGCAGAGGGGCACCGCGATGGGGCTCGAGCAGATCGCGGCGAGCTGGGGCAATCCAGGAGCGGGGCGCCATGGGAACTCCGACGGTCGAGCAGGGAGGGAGTTTGGAGGAGCAGAGGTGAGTTGAGGGGGAAGACGAGGGCGCGCGTCGAGCAAGAAGGAGGCGCTGCCATGGCTGGGAAGCAGGGAAATGGACGCGCTGCACCAGGAAGAGGAATAGAGCAAGTGTAGGAGATAAGGACCACGCACAGCAGAAATAGATCAGGGAGGGCGCCGTGATCTTTCTTCGGGAATTAAACGACGGCTTCGGATGAGGCTGAGAAGAGAGAGATAAGAACATGGAACAAAAATGTCACGCAGCCGAATTAGGAGCCTTCTATCAACATCGCTGACCTGCAAGCGGTGCTGGAGATAAGGCCTTGAACGGCTAGAGATAAAGTTGAGAGGATAATCATTGGAGAATACGAATAGGATTTTCTCTTTTTTTTACAATTACGTACAGGTAAACATAGTTTCAGGTAAACTTAATTTCAGGATTTTGAGTTTAAAAGATGTAGAAACTGTTTGAATCAAGACAAGATCTAGAACAGTCTTTGGACCGTGTTCGATTTGGTGAATATTCTACTACCCGTTATCTATATTCGAAAATTTGGATCTGGACGAGGAACATACAGACCAAACCAAACGAGATCAGAGTCGATATATTAAGGTTGTGCTTAATTTGATTCGACTCGAAACCTGATAATTTTATCCGTAGTATGAACAGGGAAACAGATTAACTACGAATGCTCAATATCAGCTCTAATTATCTCGGTCCAATTTAATTTTGTATTCAACACCCTTGTCACCGAGCGTCTAATAAATTTTGTTTGGGAGACAAAATCGAAGGTCTGAACTAAGTTTCTAAATTCGTATTTGCACAATTAATGAATTTTAAATAATCACAGGACTCGCTAATTTTTAGAACAAATATGTTCGGATCATCACAAAAAAAATTAGGAAGAGTCCAGATAGATGAAAACAGACACGATATCAAAATCGTGATAAACAAGGTTGATTAAAATTTAGTGTCCTTTACATTCACAGCTATCACGTGTTAACGTCCGCACTCGCGGTATAGTAGACGATAAACACCTGGGGTGTTACAGCCCTCCCCCCTTAAAAGAATCTCGTCCCGAGATTTGGAGCGAAAGACTTTTAAGAGTAGAGCAGCATGTAACTCCTTGTCCATATCAGCGATAATCCGAAGACAGTTCCAAGCAAAGGCGAGTGTCTCAAGAGGCTGTTTCTCTAGTGTACATAACATGTATCGCCGTAGGCTAATTTAGAAATGTCCACCAATAGAGGCGATATCTGCCAAAAGAACACATAAGATTCCATGCGTGCAGTTTGCTTTTTCTAATGACACTGTACTATCTGAGTCTGTTGGGCAAGCGGTAGTTATGCGACTTTACCCAAACAGAACCAGATACAACCTCTTGGGTAAAACACAGAAAGAGGTTTACCAACAGAGGGTCGTCGGAATTTTCATAGCACACAAGACGAGTGTGGATGTCGAACAACATCACATTTAACTCGTGTTAGCCAGAAAATCCAAGTTCAAGAAAAATGATAGACTTGAAAAAATCACCAGCGAAAGGATCCGTAGATGCGGACTTTGCAACCAGTCCATTTTATCCAGCACTAATCATGGCTCGACTTGATCACACATGCTGGAAAAGCACACGTGAGGCGATCGAGGCATGAGTAGAGTGATAATTAGGTGGTTATTAGTCGACTTAATCTCGATTCTTATAAACACCTCCATAAGAGGGGTTGTACAAAAGTGAGTTTAGACAACTCGACAAAATGATCTCTAAACTCAATCTTTGTTCACAAGTAATTACAAGTTAGTAAAACCAACTTGTTGAACTACCTTTGACATTGAGCAGGTCCTCTCTGTGCCATCGGTAATCCAAGGGTTGAGAGTTCACTTTTGCTAGCAAAAGGTCATACACTTGGGTAGAAATCCATTTGGTCAGGTTGTTCATCCGTTTCTTCATGCGAGATGAACGGACTGGGTTCGAAAATACATGGATTAAATAAGAGGATGAATGAACAAACTCCTGCATCACAGCAGCAGGGGAAAGTCAATCTCCAATTTGAGAGCTAATCAGCTGTTTTCCAACACTAAAAAGCTCCAAGGCTTCACCTTTACACAAAGGACGTAAAGAGAACTTGTATGAGTAGTTACTACCAAGATCAAAAGAAAAGAGACCACACATGAAAGTGGTATGCCCTTTTGATCCAACAGAGATGATAGATGTTGCTTGATCACTTGACAAACAACATAGAAATTATTTCAAGGGAAAAGATCTACACGAGTTAACACATCAGTGTAGTTCCATAATGGATCATGACCAGAGACCTTGATACCAGCATCCGACGAGTAGCACAGTCCTGTGTGCGCATTCACAGGAGGCTCTCAGTTTCGCTGTGGCACCATAAGTCATTAATCGTGACACCATTACCAAACAACACCAATAATGAATCTCACATGGAGGAACAATTTGTGCAGAGATAACATATTGATATAATCTCATAATGGATTATGACTACTAACGATGATACCAACGCGTGCCAAGTGGCGCAACCATGTGTTGATCACCCACCAGAGGCCCTTGGTTTCGTCGCAGCACCATCGGCTTTAGTCATAACACCATTACCAGATGTAACCAATAAGAAATCTTATTCCCCACCAATAGATTGAGCAAGGGTGACAATATGCAAAGAGACTCTACCTGTCAAAACGGTTACAAGTAGAGAACAAAATAGATCATGGCCCGATGAAAGGAACAAGGTATGGCCATAACCTAAAATAAATTGAGGAGGGAGTACGATGGGAGACTGTTAATTCAGTCCCAAGCATATTTCTATGCCCATCATAGAGATTACAAGGTCAAGGATTAGTATCTGATTAGATACAGAGGGAAAACAATCATAAGATGAAGTTGGTATGCCTTCGATAATTATGATGAAACCAAAGGCATCAAACTTAAGAAAATGATCGGACATGTCTTTCCTAAGTTAGGTTGGTAAAACAACATGGCGATCTTCAAGAACAGGCAAACTGGAATTAGGGATATCAGCTTGCGCCAATCGAGTAAGGGCATGGTTCTAGAAGGAGACATGACTCAAGGTTCTTGTTTTAAGCTTGGGTACACTTTATGTCCAATAAGGAAATTATCTACGCATTTATTTGCATGGGCTTGGTCATGGAGCGATAATGGTAAATTCAAATTTGGGTCTCGGTTCACCAACTAAGAACATGGCCTAATTCTAGATTTAGGCAAACAAGTCACTAACCTTCTATCGACACATCAAGCACAAGAGCAAGCACATAAAGCACCCTAAGAGGTCACCTAAAGAATGGAGGACACCTATTCATCGAAGTTCATAATTCAGCATTACCGGTTATTAGAATAAAGATGAGAGAAGCATCTTGGGTGTATAGGTGACAAACACGATGCAACAATTAGGATGCATGCTCGTCCTATTCGTCCTCACTGAGTTTGCCAACATAATGTGGCGATAGTGTTCTATCTCGGTGGCATACTTACGACTCTCACGGTATTATGCTAGTCGTCAGCTACACATACGTTTTCGAGGTTAGTGTACCTGCAGAAAAATCCATCACAGCCCAATTTTCCAATGATGCAATTCACACATGACAGTTTATCACAGTTTATACTCCATATATTGCTATATGGAGGCCAGCTCATCATTAAGCGCCGAGCCACGCATAGGCGTCGTTGCCACACTTTAACCATAGGGCAACTCATTATGGTAACTCACCTTCTTACCTGAGCGTAGATGCGTCGTTACAAATACATTACACTTCTCAGTAGTCCCATGTATGTATACCCATACACATCCATGGGGTACCGAATTCCCAGAAAAGTAAATACTCCACATCGCAGCCTTCATATATACATATGTGTAACATGTATATAATCAAGCGCTTTTTATGCTCTTCCCTAGACCGACGTTTGTTCGGTCATGCTCTCACATCTCACCTTACCTTAGCGTCGATCCATTCAAAGCTGAATGGCCTTAAAAATAACATTACACATGTATGCAATATCCACCCGGTTGTGGGTTATTGGTTTTGAACTAAGCCACCTGATAGTCCTTAATTTAGGGCTTAACAGAGGATGTCGCTAGCATTATAGTTTTTCAAAATTGTTTTTCAAAGCCAAACAATGTGTTTAGTTTGAAAATAGGTTTTCTAAAACCAAAACTTTGTTTTTAAAATACGTATGTGACCGTATATACTTAATCCTGCTCCGATACCAGCTGTGGCAGAACCTCCAAGTTATTGGGCCCACATGCACCTGTCCTTGTCCCAAAGACCTCAGACGGCTATGCATGTGCACCAGATAACTTAACACGATCTGTCCGATTGCCCCAAGGACATCGGATAAACCACTTACAACCAGAACCGCGGGATTAAGTAAACACAAATCACACACATCAACATCTTTGCAGCGGAAATCTTATTACCAAATTTTACAAGTTACAAAAAAATTACTTCGTATGATCGAAGTGATTACAAAGGTGATTCAAAGAAATAACTTTAAACTGTTATAAATTATTTGTAAGTTTAAAATATATGCTAGCTTAAATGACCATCCTCAATAAGAAGTATAGAAGAATTACTTAGACTTATAAGAAGGCCGAGCCCACCAACACTTAACACCATCATCAGCAGCACAAAACTATAACCTGAAAAACAACAGGGAATAAAACCCTGAGTATGGAATTACTCAGCAAGACTTACCCGACTAAAGAAAAGACTCTCAAGGGTATGCTGGTTAAATAGGAATCAAGGAAAAGTTTTAGCAAGAATCAAATTAGATACTTTTGCAGAAATAGCTTACTAAAGTGAGTCCTTACTTTCAATATTTTAACGCTAGATTAAATATTAATAGACTCTATTTGCATTTGGTCTAATTTCACCATCTCATCAATACAACATCATTTTTATTCATGAGGTTCACATCCTGACTTAGGTTGTAGGTCGGAGATCAAGTCTCCACTCTCCGGGGATATAACGGCGATCCGAATCGATTTACTCAGCTGAGGATCTCTAACCACACGACATATGTAGCACTTAACCCTTGCATATGTCAACCATTCCCACGAATCCTCCACTGCATGAACAGGTCCGCGCCACCCGAGAGCACACCACCCTTTTTAGGCGGTCCTTTGCCAGGAGGGTAAGTGCCACTCTCGCCATCTCTCCACTCCCAGTGCACGATTGTCTTTTCATGTATGGAATAGCCAGGTTCAAGCTTACCCTGTCCCATATCCAGGGCATGTGGCTAGTTAAGATAGTCCTTAATCATACAGGCCTACATACGCATCCAATCCTTAATTAACCTGGGTAGAACATCACCTGTTCATATCCCAAGTCCCGATTTAAGTACTTTCATCCTTAGGATTGTTTGTGTTCCTTAGGATGAAAAGAGCATTATAGGGAACTTTGCAGTAAGATCTCACCATGCTCCCAATGAAAATATTCTTGCAGGTAGAAGCCATCTTTCCTCAGGATAACCCCTGAGCTAGGTCTTAATGCAAAAGACAACCTCTATCCACAAGATCTGAGCAGGGCTAAGCATTTTTGTAAATCATATTTTGATACTTCACCAGAAGTATCTATAAAGGTATGGATATCAAGGAAGGCAATGCATCAAGGGTTTCCAGGCAACTCCTATGAACCTAATGCACATTTCACTAGACTTAAAGTGTGCAAAAATTATTTAAAAACACAAGGAAGGGGTTGCATGCACCGGGGCTTGCCTGGATAACACTAGGTTAGTGTTTGTTAGGCATCGATCACTTGACGACCATCCTTTGTCCCGATACTTGCTTCGTCTGTCCATCTCCAGTTCCGTTCATCAGCACCATCTTGTGGTCGACTCAGTTCTGGTTCTCCGCATCGCGTGGTTAATTCACGTACCTGAATGAAATGCATTATGCACATGAATGCATATAGACCGGAATATTTCAAACCTAAATAGTACTATGCGATAGCGAATTAAACACCTAGCGGCGAGGCGTTGTACAAATTTTATACCAAAAACACTAGTTATTAATATACGACTACGCGTAATAATTACGCTTCTCGAACATAACGCAAACATCACGAACAACAAACTATACACATGAAATACAATTAGCCTAATCACAACTTATCAATTAATTAATTAAATTCTAAACTTATCCCTTGCTTTATAAATTATACTACATCTTTATAAGTGATTAAAATATTTCATCCACACGCATGCCTACTAAAATTCTACTCGGTACACTAATTCAACTAATTGACCGGAATAGCGAAATAACTCGCTATAACTGAATCTGGCTCGATCATCGCAAGAACTGCGAAGTCGACGAGAGTTTCGTGACTTACGCAATTTATCGAGCACCCTAATGAGCATCGCACTAACACATTAATTTATTTAACGTTCGAACTATTCTAAACAATTCATCAGCTTACCATTTCAATAGCTGACACGAATCCGCGAGATCGGTAGCGATTTTCCGATCCAGGCAATTTGTCGAGCGCTTAGGGAATATCGCGCTGCTAGCTTCGTCTTCACCCAATTCTTGGGATTTCTTGCTGACGCGCGGAACAACGATGACTTTCAGCTGAAGTCGGGAGCGAGCTGGTGAGGTGGGGTTTGAGCAGAGGATGACGTGTTTGACGACTCGACAACAAACGACGCGACGACGAGCTGGACAGGATCCGAGCTAATAGGTACAGTATGGGACAGCGACCAGCACGACAGACGAACTAAGTCGCGGCGAGGTCGACGACGAGATAGGGATTAAGGCCGAGCGAGCCGAGAGGGCGCACAGCGAGTACGAAAAAGACTCGACGCAGGAGTTTGACGCGCACGCGATGCTATCACTAGCGACAACACGACGATGGCGATATGAGCGAACGTGAATCGACGCGGGCCAAACACCGGACAACCATGGCAGCGACTTGGGAGAGATCCAAACTAGAGCAGCAGCACACCGGCAAGCATGGACGGCTGGCGAACTCTGGTTTAGGCGAATGGAACACGACACGGGGAGATGGTGCACGCGTAGGGACTCGACGACGGACAGCGGCCATGTATGACGTGTCGCGCGGACGGGCGAGCGGTGCACGAACTGGACAGAACCGAGCGCGCGGGCTCCACGGCGAACCAAGAAACCGGCTACGCGCAGGGGGCAGAGGACCGCACGCGCAAAGCGAGCAGCAAGGCGACGGCGCGCATGAACGCGACAAGCAGGGATCAGGGGCGAGCTCAGCACGGCAAAGGACTCGGCTGTGCTCGTGCAACAGGGAGCAGGGCGCGGTCAGGGAGATGGAGATAGGCGGCCGAGCGCCATGGGAGTTTGGGGAAGGAGCGAGTCGAGGGGACAGAGAAGACGCGCGGGGAAGCCACTCGGCGGAGCGCGCGTCAGGGACTCGACGGCGGTCATGGACGGAGCTCTGCTCGGGTTCAGGCGAGATTCGAGCTGGGGGGCCAAGGACGTGGCTGGGAGGGTCCGAGCAGAAGTTAGCCAAACGCGCAGAGGGAGCAGAGGGGCACCGCGATGGGGCTCGAGCAGATCGCGGCGAGCTGGGGCAATCTAGGAGCGGGGCGCCATGGGAACTCCGACGGTCGAGCAGGGAGGGAGTTTGAAGGAGCAGAGGTGAGTTGAGGGGGAAGACGAGGGCGCGCGCCGAGCAAGAAGGAGGCGCTGCCATGGCTGGGAAGCAGGGAAATGGACGCGCTGCACCAGGAAGAGGAATAGAGCAAGCGCAGGAGATAAGGACCACGCACAACAGAAATAGATCAGGGAGGGCGGCGTGATCTTTCTTCGGGAATTAAAGGGCGGCTTCGGATGAGGCTGAGAAGAGAGAGATAAGAACACGGAACAAAAATCTCACGCAGCCGAATTAGGAGCCTTCTATCAACATCGCTGACCTGCAAGGCCATGAACGGCTAGAGATAAAGTTGAGAGGATAATCATTAGAGAATACGAATAGGATTTTCTCTTTTTTTTACAATTACGTACAGGTAAACATAGTTTTAGGTAAACATAATTTCAGGATTTTGAGTTTAAAAGATGTAGAAACTGTTTGAATCAAGACAAGATCTAGAACAGTCTTTGGACCGTGTTCGATTTGGTGAATATTCTACTACCCGTTATCTATATTCGAAAATTTGGATCTGGACGAGGAACACACAGACCAAACCAAACGAGGTCAGAGTCGATATATTAAGGCTGTGCTTAATTTGATTCGACTCGAAACCTGATAATTTTATCCGTAGTCTGAACAGGGAAACAAATTAACTACGAATGCTCAATATCAGCTCTAATTATCTCGGTCCAATTTAATTTTGTATTCAACACCCTTGTCACCGAGCTTCTAATAAATTTTGTTTGGGAGACAAAATCGGAGGTCTGAACTAAGTTTCTAAATTCGTATTTGCACAATTAATGAATTTTAAATAATCACAAGACTCGCTAATTTTTAGAACAAATATGTTCGGATCATCACAAAAAATTTTTAGGAAGAGTCCAGATAGATGAAAACAGACACGATATCAAAATCGTGATAAACAAGGTTGATTAAAATTTAGTGTCCTTTACATTCACAGCTATCACGTGTTAACATCCGCACTCGCGGTCGAGTAGACGATAAACACCTGGGGTGTTACAGGAATCCTCTCGACGGGTGACTCTATCAGGGCGAAGGCACAAGAACGGGTACAACCTTGGTCGGGTAGGTACAAGGTGATCTCTCCATCCATTGGTGAGTAAATTTCAATGGCTCTTGCTGCGACATCCATCACAGCATGTTGTCGTGACAGCCAGTCAGTCCCCAATATGATATCTGAAACACCCCAGGTGTTTATCGTCTGCTCGTCCACGAGTGTGGACTTTAACATGATATGGCAGTAAATATAAAGGCCACTAAGTTCTAATTATCTTCGTCTATCACGATTTTGATATCGTGTCTGTCTCCATCTGTCTAAATTGTCCTAATTTATTTTGCAAAAATTCAGACTTTAGTAATTTTCCGAAACATTGAATCCAATATCGTTTGGGTTGAGTCATCGACGTCTTGCCCAAACTCTAATCCTTGAAATTGAATCGGGTTCCTTAAAATTCATTTGAAATTCTTTCACGCTTGCATTGCACATGTCTATCTGTGGTCAGACATCGTGACGCGTGTGGCGGGTGCAAATCCATATGTGACAGTGCACAATCTCTCGCCCACGTCAACGTTGTGTGACGTCAATTCCGAAAGGATCATAATTTCGATGTCGCATCGATCTCACGTAATTATTTCGTGAAATGTCGAGTCTTATGCTGGTTTGAAATTTATCAATGAAGCAAATGTGAATTTGGAAAGCTCAAATCGGCCGTGTAATTTTGTCCTGAGCAAATTAAGTAGAACTCAAAGACAAAAGTATTAACGCAAAATTTAAATGAATCGAGATAATTAGAACCGATATTGAGTATTCATAATTAATCTGTTTCCCTGTTCAGACTGCGGATAGAATTTTCCGGTTTCAAATCAAATCGAATACATCCTAAAATATGGAAGCTGGTCTCATTTGGTTCGGTCTGTGTGTTTTTTTTCGTCTAGATCAATATCTTAATATAAATAGCTAGTAAAACTTTATCTGATTTCGGGAGAATCCATCAATCAAACACCATCAATCTCGGTTTGGTCCGAACCATTTTTGCATCTTTAAAATACTAGTTTCTGAAACTATATTTATCTTTGTAGAAAAAAGAGAAGAAAAAATCTATGTTTTTTTATCCTCTACGTGTCATCTTGCTCTTTTCTTTAGTACGTGTGCTGCTCTAGAAATCTCCAACCGCTTTCCATATTCTTTATTCCTTATCTCATGCCGCTTTTATTTCATCCAGAGAAAGCTCGATTCCCTGGAATACTCCCTCAGTCCTATATTCATCTGCCGCACTCTACTCGTTTGCCACACCCGAGCAGTCCATGGAGGCTTCCTCCCCACGCCGTGCTTCTTCACACACTCAGCCTTTATCGACTCCTCCCTCATCTCCATCGTTTCAGCCAGCAACGGGCGCCCTCCTCCTCGATTCCGTGTCTGGATGCCGCCCCAGCCGTTTACCGCTGCCACGGCAAGCTCGCCCGGACACCTCGCCTCCTCGTCGCATCGCCTTGGCTTCTGGTCGAGTGTACCCTGCGCTCGCCACTGCCCTTGAGCCGGTCATCCCCGCCGTGAGTCCCTCCCGGCTCGGCATCAACGCCAGTGAGCTTGGTCCCTGTGCCCTCCCATCTCCCTCACGGTCTCTGTCCAGCCGCCATGGGTGCGCTCGCCCCGGTGCTATCCATCAACGCCACCAGCCGCACGCCAACGTCACCCTTGGCCATGGAGCAGCAAATGGAACCCCCTTCGTGTCGCGCTCTCGATGTGCTCGATAAAATACCGTAGCGAGCTCCACCTCGATCTATGCAGCCCTAGTTGTGACCTCGTCGAACCCTGGTGAGAACCTATTGTCTCCTTGTGTTTATTCCTTGTTAGTACTTGTACCCGACGTCGATTTACTATATGCTAATTATGTATATGTTTGTGTGGTAAGAGAATTTTAGGAAAAATTTATAAAGGAAACATGTTTCAGTTTGATGCGCTCTAAGTGTTCGACGAAATGGGAGAACCAAGGAACTATCGACGTTCTTGTATATATCGAGTTGATTCGATTTTGGTGAGCTGATTCATGATATTTATATTTAGTTAATGCATTGATGGATAGAACTATTAGTGGCAATAATTCTTTTAATTGTAGCATAAGTGTGTTGTGGTGGTCTACTGAAAGTCTATGATCTTTAATAATCTTTTAACTACTAGATCAAGTAAATGTGTTGTTTTAACTAGTTCGTATGATATACAAGTTAGTTCAAGAAAGAAGTTTAGAAAATTAATTAAATAGTTGTTATCCTTATTATAAAGTTTGGTGTCCGAAGTTAGTAAGTCAAGATATTGTAATTAGTGGTAAAATATGCAAGTGAGTCTCGAATAGAAGTTTAGAAAATTAATTAAATTGTTTTATCCATCCTATGAATGTTTGTTTTGGCGGTAAACATTTTATGTATTGCTCGTGTCAAATGATGTTGTAGTAGCCTAATGACACTTAGGATGGTCATGCGTTTAAAAAGGATATGGAGTCTAGAATTAACTCGCCCTCACATGCTTGATTTCCTTATCAAATTGCCTCTTCCGGGGTAAGTAATATATATATAGAGCATGATCATGTGAAATTTGTGTCTTAATCGTGATTGATTATCACCTATCACTCATAAAAATACTAGTCCAAAACTGAATGCTTCCATATAGTGTTAAAATAATATCTATTATCTACTTAAAAGAAGAACTAGTAAATAATTAGAAGAGATTGAGTTCATGTATGTTTCTTGGAAAGCTTGGATTGTTCTTTGATGTAACTAGAAGTTCTATGACTAAGTATAATAATGTAGGGCTGAGTAGTAGTGGTCCTCCTCATAATCTTGTTTAGGTAATCAATTTAAATCTGATTGTGCTTGAGCTGAATTTTTGCTGCACACATCCTCTTTGTTGTGGTAATAGTTGAGTGAAGCAAATCATGTTTTCTGTGAATGTGTGATATATAAAAGTTGTAGATAATTTCTTTATCTTGCTGGTGTAAAAATATCATGGTCATTAGTCTAGTAGTTTGAGAGTTATGATTTTTCCAGGTACAGTTTCAGAATCTGTCCAAATTCTGTATAGGTTTCAAAAATTGGATTGTTTGGCTAAGCTAAACTGAGAATCAGCCCTTAGTAATTATAGAAGAATTGTAGACTTTTCTCAAGATTTTCAACAAATTTTGGATCACCCTTTTTGGTGATCTATAAGTTAAGTTACAGCTGTTTGAAATGCGATCTCTGAATCTGCCCAAATTTAGACAGCAGAGCCTTTCTCATGTTTTCTGACCTTGATATATATTGAATTAACCTAGGATGTTTATAAATGAATTGTAGATAATTCTATTAGCTTTCTAAAAAGTCTAGGATCACCGGATTTGGATGTCTGAAACTCCAGTTATGAATTTTTGAAGTAAGTAGTCGAATTCTGTCCAAATCTGGACAGAATTTACGGTTAGCATTGTTTGACCATTCTTTTCTCGAAGGTGCAGGAGAGCTGCGCGAAAATATATTAAGAAGGGGAAAAAGGTCCAAAAGGACCCCAAGATACAGATAAGGCCACCCTACGGCGGCCAATAACAAGCATAAATGAAACCATCCATGACAAAAACACTGCTACCAAAACAGCACTACAACTATCTAGCTAACAGGTAGACCTGGGATGGGGGCAGTAAGCAAGGACAGCTTCTTTGCACCAGCCATAACCCAAAGATCAATCTCCAAACCAATACTTCTAATAGCAACAGCAACACTAGGACTCTTATTGTCAAAAACGCAGCCATTGCGATGTTTCCAAAGGGTCCAAACACCAAGAATGACAAGAGAATTAAGACCATTTCTTGCAATCCCAGGAATCTTGGTGCTCAAGTCTTGCCACCAATCCATAAAAACCCCTTCACAGGACTGATGGGCCAAGTGTTGTAGATTTACAAGAAGAAGCAGCTTGAACCAAAATTCTCTAGCAAAAACGCAGCCCAGCAACATATGATTTAAGGTTTCCTGATCCTGATCACATAATGGACATCTCTCCGGATGATCCATACCTCTTCTTTGCAACCTATCAGCTGTCCACACCTTCTTATGAGCGACCAACCACATGAAAAACTTAGATTTCAGAGGAGCCCAAGTCTTCCAAATTATATGAAAAGGCTCAAACTCAATTGACCCGATAAAGAAACCCCTATAAGCTTCCTTGGAAGAATATTTTCCATTGGCAGCAAGGCGAAAGAAATGCTTGTCTTCAACATGAGGTCTTAGCTGAACCAAATCTAATAAATCCCACAGGAGGAGATACTCGTTGATAACACCCACTGAAAGGCCCCCCGGAATGTCCGAAATCCAGCTGTGATTGGAAAGAGCGTCCAATACTGTTCTCCAATTAGTCCTTTGCTTAGAAATAATTCTGAATAACCGTGGAGTCAAATCTGCAATTCTATGTCCCGACAGCCACCTATCTGTCCAAAAAAGCGTGGAAGCACCATTACCAATATCAGTTTGCATAGCCATTGAGAAGAAATCTTTTACTTTCTTAGGAACTTGGATAGAAATAGAAATCCAAGGGCGAGTTGGATCAGGTTTTGCCAACCATAACCAGCGCATTCTAAGTGACCAGGCAAGCTCTTTTAAGCTCGAAATACCAAGTCCACCCAGCTCAATAGGCCTGCAAACAGTCCCCCAGGCCACTTGAGAGTGTCCACCTCTTGCATCTTTCCGCCCTCTCCATAGAAACCCATGACGAATCTTGTCAATAGCTTTGAGCGCCCAAGCTGGAAGATCCACAGCCATAGCAAGATAAATGACCATCCCTGTGAGAACATACTGGACGTGGATTTTACGACCAGATTTAGTCAATAAATCAGCCTTCCAACCAACAAGTTTATTTGCAATCTTATCAATGATGGGCTGAATCTGATCTCTAGTGACCTTTTTAATAGCTAGCGGTAGACCCAAGTACCGACAAGGAAAATCAGCCACCTCGCAAGGTAGCAAGTCATGAAGCACAACAAGGTCTTGATCGTCACATCTAATAGGATATACACCGCTCTTCAAGACATTAGTACATAAGCCGGAAGCCTCTCCAAAGAGGTGAAGAATATCCAAAGTAATATTGATATCCATAGCAGTCGGACGAAGAAATATCACCACATCATCAGCGTATAACGAAATCTGGTGCTGCAAAATCCGTGGGGCAAGGGGCTGCAACAGCCCAACCTGTTCAGCTCGGTTAAATAAGAATACCAAAATATCCATGACCAAGATAAACAGAAAAGGGGACAAAGGATCGCCTTGTCTAAGACCACGTCGGTGAATAATAGTCTGTCCAGGCAGTCCGTTAAGTAGCACCTGGGATGAAGAGGTCCATAGCAAACCACTAATAATGTCCCTCAATATCTGACCAAAGCCCAAATGTTGCAGAACTTCGAGGAGGAAAGGCCAAGCAACTGAATCAAAAGCCTTTGAGATATCTAACTTCAGGAGGATTCGAGAAAGCTTATGTTGATGGAGAAAGCGAGTAGTCTGTTGCACTAACATAAAATTAGTAGAGGACTTCATAAGCTTTCCATAAAGTCTTAGTTTATTATTTTAGGATGAATATTTTGTGAGTTATGAGCTAAAAAAATAGCTGCTATTTTGCTGTCCAAAATCAGCAAGTATTAAAATGATTACTTGGAGTTTCTTTTGTATGGATACCTAGATTTAGTTAGTTCTTGTCTTGATAAATGAAGTTGGGTGGCTAATTTTCAGATCTGCACCTGTTATGGCTGTAGTGGATTGAGATAATTGTATTGGCTAATATAGTGCAACAAAAATCATCAATGGGGTATAAGTGTTTGGTTGTGTTGACTGCCTTGGGCATGTTCTCAATTAGGTTTATTGTCTTCTTTGTTGTAGAATAGAATGGTGACTGTAGTTGACTGGTTTTTTTTATAGGCATGATCATGTAACTCAATTATTGATAACCCATTGGTCATGATACTTACAACATAGAATTAGCTTTACCAGTGTTCTTGTGTCCTTATAATTATAAATAATGGGTTGTTCATTAGTGCTAATAATAGTGTTAGTCCGTTGGCAGCGTGCTCTAGTCCATGAGCTTAAGACTTGTGTGTAGTCTTATGATTGTTCGATGCTTGAGTTAGATATATTTAAGTGTAAAAGATGCGTTTGTGGTATTTAGTAATATCTTCACATATAGTGTGCTCATAGGAATTGTGATGACTTGTTTTAAGTATTTATCCTCTTAGTATAGATTATCTATTTTGTGTTCTTGCTCATGCTCATATGCACTATGCATCTCCAATAGGTACGCTAGATGATTATGTGAATTGGAGGGCATGGATCATGATGGATCACAAGGTGGCTTTGATGAACCCATCTCGATAGGCACGACTTGATCAAGTGTCAGGATTGTTGATGCTCACCAAGCGGATGTCATCTAACCACACTAACCTAGTGTATCCTAGGCAAGCCCCGGTGCATTTGCCACCTTCTTGTTGTTTTTAAAACTTTTATCACTTATATGCTGCATTATGTGATAAGAGTTGAGTGATGAAACAGTTGATGCATTGCCATTCCTTGGAATTTGATTATCTTCCTTGATTCCTGTTTTATAAAGAAAACTAATGAGGCTTAGCCCTGCATAGAAACATTAAAAGTTGTTTCTTTTAAAAAGAATGATGTGGAACACTGTTATGGGTTTTTTGTTTCAAAAATCAAAGCAAACTTATGGTGATGATTCCCCTTCGGCCGGAGTGGGTTCATCATTCAGAAAAGAGTACCCCTGTCGGGTACCAAAAATGGGAAATGGTTTAAATAAATCTAGACCAGACGTTGAGCAGGAAAGGTCGCCCGTTTGTGTCGCTTAAGGACCGTTCTAATTGTTGGCCTGCTGATCTAGGACCCTTTAACTGGCCACATGCCTCATCATGGGTAAGCTTAGCCTCGGTCGGACCAATACCAAAACAGCTCGCACGCACTGGGAGTGGAGAGATGGCGGGAGTAACGTGTGCCCACTTGGCAAGTGGCTGGATGGTGGGGTGTTGTGCTCTCGGGTCGCGTGAACCCGTTCTGGTCTTGAGAAACCCGGTGGCAAGTCGACATATGCAAGGGTTAAGTGCTACATATGTCATGTGGTTGGAGATCCCCAGCTGGGTATTAATCGATTCGGATCGTCGAACTTCTCGGATATGAAGACTGGATCTTCGACCTTCAGCGTAGATAACAAGTGAAATTAAAGTTGATAAAATGAAGCTAGTGTAGGACAAGTGAATGCTCTAGATCAGGCAAATCTAGATTCAGGAAAAGTACTTAATTTGTGAAGTAAAATTTTTGCATAAGGATCCATTACTAGTAAGCTTTTCCGCAAAAAATAAGTCTTTGAAATTTGATGAGCTTTTACCTTGATTCCCGACAAACTAGCATACCCTTGAGAGTCTTTTCTTTAGTCGGGTAAGTCTTGCTGAGTAATTGCGTACTCAGGGTTTTATTCCCTGTTGTTTTTCAGGTTATAAGTTTGTTCTGTTGTGGATGGTGCTAAGTGCCGGTGAGCTCGGCCTTCTTATATAAGTATATCCCATCTTTAGCTTCTTTATTGAGGATTGTCACTTAAGCTAGCATGTATTTGAAAACCTATAAATGTTTTATACATTTTAAATTGTAATTTTTTTGAATCACTTTCTTTTGTAATCACTGCGATGATATATATTGTAATCTTGTTATAACTTGTAAATGTTGTAACTTGTAACCATTTTGTAATAAAGAATTTCCCCTGCAAATGTTGGTGTGTGATTTGTGTTTACTTAATCCTGCGATCTTGGTGGTAAGTCATTTATCCGGGGTCCTCGGGGCACTCGGACTGATCCTGTTAAGTTGTTTGGTGCACATACATAGCCGTCTGAGGTCTTTGAGATAAGGACAGGTGCATGTGGGCCCGATAACTTGGGAGGTTCTGCAACAATATCCACGGTCTCCAATCCCATGATTAGGAGGGTGGTTTTAAATATGAAACTGTAACACCCACTTTGTAATTGCTAGGAATAATAACAGTAGAGGAACAATATCTCTTTATGTGAGTTTGATCTCTATGCATTATCTTATGTGAGCATCATGCCCAAAAACAATTAATAAAAACATATACTACCAAATTATGCATCATGCTCGATTTTATTCTGTGTGCATTTTGTATTAACATATAATAATGTGAAAAATGTTAAATATCCAAATGGGGAATTAAATCCTAAAAGAAATTTTAAAATTTGGAAAGAAAGAAAGAAAAATACTATGCAATACAAAAATAAAACTTATAAATAGATAAACTTATTCCAAAATGATTTATCCAAATCATATACTCAGAAAATTTGAGTACAAGTTCATCAAATTTGAAATTCAAACTTAGATTCAAAAATAAGAGAAAAAAAGAAAAGAAAATAGGAAATATAAAAAGGAAAAAGAGTATAACCCTAATTGGGCCACCAGGCGCCAATTCGGCCCAACCCCGAATCACGCCCGCGCGGCCCAGACGGCTCCTCCACCGCGCACTCGCGCTCTCTGCACCCGGGGCCCGCTGGCCATACTCACACCGCATCACGCGCTCCGTGTGTCGCTACTACGTGGGGCCGGCGGGTCAGTCTCTGTTCAATCCTACCGTTTGCGCGTGCACACTCACTGCCGCGTGGGGCCGCCTTGTCAGTCTCCCACCTCAACCGAACGCAGCTCTGTCTTCCCCGGCGCAACCGAACCGCGCGGGATTGCCGCCGAGCGCCGCGGAACGGGGTGAAGACCTCCCTCTCCTCCCCGGCTTGGACTTCGGGGGTTAAATAGGAATCCCCGTGACCCCCTCGCACCTGTGCTCGCCCGCGCCGTCCCCAAATCCCTCACCGGGAGCCGCCTGGCGGAAGAATTCCACCGCCGCGGGGTCCTCACCGTCGCTACCTCCTGGTCGGCCATCCCCGATACCTCAAGTCGGCTGGTGAGTCCCTCCATTAACCTCTCTAGGTGTACTCTTTCTTTTGCGCTCGTCTTAGCTCCGAATCGAACTCCTGTGCTCCATTAATTGTTCGCCGGGGGCTAGAAATCCGCCGCGTGCCGTGGGTGGGTGCAGCCGACGGGTTGCTGGTGGTGTGAGGGTCCCCACCGCATTGGCTATGGCATGGGGTAACCCGTACGCTAGAGGGCATGGGAATCTGTGCATCCACACCGCTTGCGGGATTCTCCGGTGGACTCTCCGCCGTGAAGTCATGGCGGCGCCGCTGTCGTCTGTTTCGGTTGGGGGAGAAACACTTCGGCCGTTGATTGATCTCTGAACGGCTGAGATTAGATAGTGGGATACCCTTTCACGTGAGCGAATCTGGGTCGTTGCGGGGGAATCGAGCGATGGAGATCTGATCTAGATTTCATTAAACTACGATTGTCGGATCGGGATCCAGGGGCCATGGTGGCATACCGATTCGCAGCCGCGCTGATCTAATTTGAATCGTTCGCATCTAATCCAGGCCAACCGTTTCTGATCGGACGACCAGAAATCACCCGTACCCCTTCGCCAGGCCATTTTGCTAGAGTCCATAACCTTTCTGACAAATAACCCCCCGTCCTATGCGACTGTTCTCTGTGTCTGGGGATTCTTTCCCCGAGCCCCCTGCACTCTCTAGAAAATGAGGCCCAGTCCAGTGATCATTTAATTTGAATAAATGAAATAGAAAATGGATTTTTAATATGAAAATAATTACTAGAACTTACTAAATTCATAGAAAATTCATACTAACTCCAAATTACTCCATTCCAGTTCCTAAAATTTTATAATCTTATTCTCTATCACTTAGAACCTCTGTTTTGTCATGAAAACAGTAATAAATTTAATTCCTCACTTAATCCAATTTAAACACATGAAACCTTTGAAAATTCATATCTTAAAATCTATAACTCCAAAAATTACGATTCCTGTTCCTAGGATTTTATTTTAATGTGTAGATTATTACTGTGTATTTTGTATATATGTTTGGTGTAATGTTAATTTCTCTATATGCACTGTTCTTGTTTGTATTGTGGCGAGTAGAAGAGCCCGTTGCTGAGGGTACTGGTGAGCAGCAGGTTGAAGTAGCTGAGCAGGAGCTCATTGAAGGCAAGTTGTGCCCTTGACCACTTTTTACCTAATAATGTTCTTTAATATCACTTATCCATGCATAGGTTAATTTTGATGGGACCCAATAGGTCACCCTAGATTGTTTATCTCATTACCTTGTTTACCCCTGAATCACTTGGGTAGTTTGCTATTGCTTTATATGGTTTTGGGATAATCATTTATTACCTCTATGTTCCAATTCTTTTTGTTATTCTATTTATGTTCATGTTGAGATCATTAATGTTAATTGGAACATAGAGCTTAACTTGAGAACCACGTGCCACCACAAGGGTTTAATGGGACGCCCTTGGCTGACTAATTAGGAAAGCTAGTGGAAGACTACCTTACCCGAAAGGGGTAAGGGCAGTAGGGGAGTGGTCAGTGTAGGGAGGTCCTTGGTTGATTTTGCTGCGATGGCAGTCAGCCAAGAACCCGGCATTGGAACTTCCTATAAACTGTAGCGGGTTTTCGGAAGCTAGTGGAACTTTGTAAAGGCCTCGTAGTGTTGCCCTGCCGCGCTTCCTAGGTAGAGGTGTATGGGATTCGTGACCCCTTGGCAGATGGGTAACATGACTTGTGGGTAAAGGGTACAACCTCTGCAGAGTGTAAAACTGGTATACTAGCCGAGCTCACGGTCATGAGCAGCTCAGGACTCTCTGATGTTTAAATTATGGAACTTAAATTCAATTTTGTCATTTGCATTGCATGGGATTATTATTAATTTTGTTCTATTACTTTACTTATGGTTTGGTATTTACTTACACTTAGTAATTGCTAATAAAATTTTGACCAACTACTTAAAAGCAATGCTCAGCCTTAACCCCTATCATTGATTAGCCTTACACATCACATGAACTCACACCTTTGTGAGTTTATGTCCACTAGTTCCCCACAACTTGTTGAGCTATGATCATGTGTGAGCTCACCCTTGCTGTCTCACACCCCCCCCACAGGAGAAGAGCAGGTGGTTCAGGAGGAGCCACAGGGCGAGGAGTATGATCTGATCTAGGTAGCGTTTCTCAGTTGACATTGGCGCCAACGATCCTTAGTTCGTTTTATCTTTATTACTTTATCTTGTAATAAGTCTTCTGCAATGTAATAAATACTCTGATGTTATTGACATTTATCTCTATACACTCTGTTATTATATATGTTGTCTTCTTGGCGCATGTATGAGATGCACATGGCTTTGTTCCTTAAAGCCGGGTGTGACAGAAACTACCCAATCTTATTGGCACATGCCTATTGATCTGATAGGTGGCAACCCTACCTCCTGGTGTTGAAATCATAATGCCCCATTTGTGTGATGAAAAGGTAACTGACATTTGGCACTAAATTTTGCACTGATAAAACTGTGTGATGCACCAGAATCAAAAAGAATGATAGCAGAGTAATTCAAAACAGAAAAGATACCGGTCATGACGGGTGCTCCCTCAGGAATGTCAGCCAATATGGTAAAGTTCAGCCTGCCTTGCCTCACTTGCACCCTCTGCCTCTTGCCTTGGTTCTGATTTGCATTCTGCCCCTGCCTCTACTGGTTCTTGGGACAATTCTTAGCATAATGTCCGGTGCTGCCACAAGTGAAACACCTGTTGTCATTGCCCTGTCGGTACTGCTGCTGTGGCTGGTTGCTGTTCCTCGGAGCTGAAGGTTGAGAGCAGTTGGGTGCCTGCTGCTGCTGTGGTCGAATCACCCATCGCCCTTGCTGCTGCTCAGGTCCCCTATTCTGAGTGTCGGACACAATCCTGAAGCGCTGAGGCTGAGCTAAAGGTCCTGCCATAGGGGTCTTCCTCTTCTTTTCTGCCTGATGGGTTGTGATGCAGTCCTCCAGAGAGATGGCCATGTTGACTAACTCATTGTAGCTGTTGGCCCTGACTGTGTTGAGACGGTTGCGGAGCTTAGTACTGAGGCCCCTCCTGAACCTGTCCCTCTTCTCATCCGTGTCAGCATGATAGCTTGCATACTGACACAGGTCATTGAAAGCTTGGGCGTACTACAACACTGTACGACCTCTCTGAGTGAGTGCCAGAAATTCATTGAGCTTGCGGTCCATGATGCCTGCTGGTATGTGATGCCCCCTGAATGCTGCCTTGAACTCTCCCCACTCAACCACGTGGTCAACCGGCTGCATAGCGAGGAAATGATCCCACCATGTCCGCACGGGTCCACGAAGCTGCTGGGTGGCGAAGCGGACCTTGGCCACATCGGAACAACCTCCATTAAGCAGTGGGAATTTGGATTCCACCACCCTGAGCCACACATCAGCATCAAGTGGGTCCTCTGCCCGAGTGAACAATGGCGGCTGAGTGCTGAGGAACTCCTGATAGGTGGCCGCTACTGGGGGACGCTGATGGTGATCACCACCACCATAGTGCAGAGGTGGTGGCTGACGCTGGGCTAGCTGTCGCAGAATCTCATTCTGCTGAGCCATCAGCTCTTGCATGGTAGGAGGCGGCGGTGGTGGTGGAAGAATGCGCTCATTCTGTCCACGGCGCGCTCTTCCTGCCATCTGAAATTTAGGATGTTCTTAATATCATACTTTGAAATCTGCGATTACACATGATAAAAGATTTTTAAACAACGAGGTCTGTAATATCCCAAATATTTTCTTGCCTTCCACAATAGGTACCCCATGATATAATTTCCTTCATAACTTAAAATAGAAACCATCCATCATCCATCAAGCCAAAAGAGTTTTCTACCAGTTACAGCAGTGCTCAAAATACTTGACTCTCTCTAGCCTAGTACCTCCAAGGTGCAAAAGCTAAGCTAGTTTCGAGGAGTTCTGCTGCTGCACACTTCTATCCTAACTCTGAAATCTAATGGGCAAACGAGGCAATGCTAGACTCGGAGGAAGGTGGTCTCCCTGAGCCAGCAGTGTCCAAGCTGGATGTAGGCTCTCCGGCTCCTCTCCTCCCTCGATGTCGACATCCTCATCGGCCCCTTCTGCCTCCATGTCTTGAATCTCCTGATGGTACAGATCCAAATGCTGGTTGGCTTCCTCAAGCTATTGCTACGTGGTCTGGAGCTGATCTTCCAGAACCTCGATGGTGTTCTCCCTGGCCTCTACCTGATCCTCAGGCTCTTGGATTTGAGTGGCCATCTGCTCCACCTAGAGGTCCTTTTCCACCAGCTCAGTGGACAAGTCTACCACAAGGTCCTCCCTATTATCTAGGGTGATCTTGGTAGACTCCACTAGTCCCATCAGTTGGGACATTGCCTCTCCTCGCATTGCCTACAGACGATACAGGGCATTCATGCACCGAACTGTCAGGTGAGCTGTCTGCCCCCGGTAGAGAGCCCACACATCCTTGGCATGCTCCACTCGATCCTTCCACATTGGGTCGTCCTCCTTCTCAGCGGGGAACAAGCCAATGGGATGGGTTGATAGCTTCAAGGGGTGAAAGCCGCAGAAGGTCGTCAGCACGTGGAGAGCGGTGGACTCGATAGTATCCTCAGCCCTGAAACCGAAGGACTCGGAGTCCAACGAACGCCAGCCCGGCTGCAAGGGATGAGCTCCAAAGTCATCCTCACCCTATAGCGGGGTACCCGGTGCTCCTCGAACAGCTGCACCGCGTATTGGGGAGGCGTAGCATAACCGGCTCCCTGCAGTACCTCCCACAAAATACGGGAAAAACTCTCTTGTGCAAGCCCGTCCGTGTGGGAATGTGCGTTCCCTCCTTCCGATGATTCGTGAGAAGTCATCTGTGTAAGGGTAAGTGTAAGCGAAAAAGAAAAAGAATTACCAAAATAAAAGGAAACTAGCGCTTGGCTTTCCCATGGTTAAGTTGAGAGCTTTGATGTAGACTTAATTCTTATTACGGTGCCTCTTTGATTACGTAGCTTTTAAATTTTTTGACCTTTTACTAAGTAGCTAGAAAAAAAAGATGCATGCATGCTCGTCCTAAGCGACCTCACATCCAGCATATAGGGATAGAGAAATCCTCCATCCGTATCATAGCAGCCTGTAGGGCATATTCAATTAGCCACCTAGCTACCCATCTAGTATCCTAAGGATTCACGTCCTAGGTCTATCCTTATCGTCTTACCGATCTATCCAACATTGGTTTCTAAATAGGTTTACTTTTGAAAAGGTTGGTAATTATGATTTATTGATTCCTCTGTGGTGGTACAAGCTCCGATACCAGCTGTGGTGGAACCGCTTGAATTATTCCAACTTAAGTGCCTAAGTCCCACCTTAGAGGCTAGACCACACTTAAATAGGAATAAAACATCAGTCCCTCGGATCTAGTCCGACAAGGCCACTAACAGGATCAAGTACCACATACTCACTCGAAGGTGAGGCACAGAGCAAATACAATAAAGCATAAAACCAAACATTAGAGAAGTGCTTACGGTTATTACAACATCATCGGAGTTTTGCAAAAGTGGTAATCATTGTTCGGAATGCAGCGGAATTTAACTAATGGTAATTAAACGGGAGGATGGGGAAGCCTGTCCCATCACTCCTCCTGCTCCTCTCCTGCTGAGGTAAGGTCCCACTCGACTGTCCAACCCGGTGGCAAGGTAGACGGCCAAGTCACTCCAGCAACCATATCCTCCAGAGAACCTGTAAAAATTATGCCATAAGTAAGGCTGAGTATACTAATACTTAGCTAGACTTACCTAGTGTGAGGAGTCTACTCCTCTACCTCTAGACATGCACTACAAGAAACTGATAAATGTTCGTGGGTTTTGTTAAGAACGTGGGTACCGACGTTCTTACATTAGTTAAGTTCATGGGTTTTTTTAAGAATGTGGGTACCCACGTTCTTAAATTAAGTTCGTGGGCCCAAGCCAAAACCGTCAAACTTAACCTATTAGGAACGTGGGTACCCACGTTCTTAAATTAAATACGTGGGCCACGTGGACACCGTCGTTCTTAACCCAAAAACCTAAATCCCTAACCCTGCGCGTCTCTCTTCCTCTCCTTTCCCGCTTGCCACCAGCTCACGCCCGCCGCCCGCCGCTAGCTCGCGCGCCCCGCTGCCGCCATCGCGTGCCCTGCCGCCGCCAACCCGTGCCTCCACCCCGCACACTGCGCCGCGCCGCGCCGCGCCGCCTGCTCGCCAGCCCCACACCACTTGGCCTCCTCCGAGCCCGACATCGACAAGGCAGCGCTGCTGGCGTTCCTCTCCGGCGTGGGCCGCGGTGCCACCGCCTGCCTGTGCTCGCGGGCATCCACCTCCACCCAACGCCTTCTCCGGCGCGCTCCCCGCCGCCCTCGTGGGGCTGACCGCGCTCTAGGTGCTCGACCTCTCCTTCAACGCCTTCGACGGCGCCATCCCCGGCGCGCTCGCCAACCTCACCCGCCTCATCGCGCTCGACCTCTCCAACAACTCGTTGTCCGGCCGCGTGTGTGAGCGTGATGTGCTATGCTGTGATGGCGACGCTCAACAACCTACCGCCTCTTGTCTCCATTCTCAAGTCGCTATTCCTGGAACAGGCGGAGGTGGCAAACCAGATGCGTTTCTCTCGTCATGCCTTGGCTGGCATGCCCATCCCTCGGTTTTCTGTTCTTGGAGTAGGTGCACAACCCAAAATTATTTCTTCTCTTCATGCCTTGACATGCCATGCCTAAGATAAAATACGTGCACAAAACTGCTCTCGCTGGCAAGATGCCCTCTTGATGTAGTGTTGTACCTTCTTCTTAGTATTTCGAACAATCTGGTTTGCCTTGCTATCTATTTTCTATAAGCACCTTTGTGTCAAACAAACCCATAACTGAATCTGAAGAGTGGACACGAAACACTATTTTAGTAGTGATATCCAAATAGATCAATTGGTTGTGTGCACTGTACTGTCGCCAATGCTGGTGATGAAACTTTGCTCAAGTCTGCAAACTGGTGCACAACTATCTAGCTAGATGGATCTCTAATCTCCTTTTGCCACATTGGCATTTCCTGGCATACCTAAACCCATCATCAGGAGCCTGCTGTGCTGAATCGTCTCATGTTTGTTTTTCAATCTTGACTGATGACCTCCTCTCTTTTCTGACTGTGCACCCAGGATGTTTCCAAAAAGGTGTCTGGATCTGATGGGGTTTCCGCTGAGAGATCTACTAGATCGAGGTTTAGCCAGGATCATGCTGCCAAATCAAAAGCAAAGCTCAAGGGCGCTTTCTCTTTACTTGGACAGAACAATGGCACCTTCAAAGGTAAATGTGAGCATTAAGGAGAGTACAAACAGCGCGAGACATTGATGGTGTCCATCTTACTGTATTTAGTTGTGTTTCAGGACCTCGTACCTCCAAAAGGTTTCAGTTGAAGGACCTATCCTGGAGATCAAAGGTGACTGGGCTAACTGCAATCTCTTGTTTCCCTGCATTTTAGGATTACCATGCCCAAAATGGTGAGGTCAGTGTGTTGCGCTTCTACTGACATGACCATTTAATCACTAGGACTTCACACTCAATACTTTTCTTGAATATATAGAGATGATAGGAACATTGCTACCCATCAGTAATAATCTTGTGCCTTGTTTCTGCGGATTGAGCATCCACTGAGATTTTACAAATAAAGTTGATAGGCCACATTTTGCACATTCCCATCTGCTAGTAAGATGTTTACTTTCCAAACAGTAAATACTTTAAATCAGGTAATGATATATATTCTGGTGCAGGGTAATGTACAATTGTGTTCCCTTAAACACACCGTATGCTTTTCCCCCACCTTCTATAGAATTTACCCATGATTCCATGGTGTACAATTATGTGCAATTGTTGTTAGTTCTTTAGAAAACCTCTTGTTGTTAGGGCCAATCATAATTAGTTCAAATATCGCCACAATGGTTTTCAAGTTGTCGGTGCAGGATATGACTCCTGTGCTCTTGTAATGGTATGTACTTTAAGAACAGGGTCGGGAAATAGTGAATGTTTCAGACCTTTTTTTCATTTTCTACCATAGGAAAATTTGTTTTGTGACAGGATACTACTGTCAATGGGAAAGAGAACCATGATCAAGAGACAGTGCATGAGGAGAATACCAAGTCCTGTGAACATGAATATGGGAGTTACTGCCTCTAGTCTACTAAACACAGGGAAGTAATGAAGGATGCCATTGTCAAGAAGCTTAAAGATCAACTTTTTATGGCAAGAGCTCATTATCCTAGCATTGCAAAATTGAAGCAGCATGAAGCATTTACACGTGAACTGAGGCAAAACATCCAAGAACATGAACGCATGCTAAGTGACACCATCACAAATGCTGATCTTCCACCATTGTTAGTCTTGTCTTAATTTAAAAAACATATATGTTCCTTTATTTTCATACAACCATTGTTTAGTTTCCCTGTGCTTTGAGGTGGTTTTTTTATTTTTTGGGGGGTTTGGTTTTGGGTTTTTAGCTCAGTTTTTTTAGTTTCTGCTACCATATTGGCGTCTTGTACTTGGTTTTTTTAGACCTTTCTATTCTTCTTAATATAATGATATGTAGTTCTCCTGTGTATTCGAGAATTTTTTTCATATAACCTTTTTAACTAATAAATGAATTATATGTGGTGTTATGGTCGCTAGGTCAGTGAGGATTGGAGAGGGTATCGATGGGCAGGAACACCGGCCGGGGGCCTCTGCCCACGGCCGAGCAAGAGGAGGGTTTCTCCCTTCTAATTCTTGCCTACTTTATTTCTCATCCATTGATTACATAAATAGGCCAGCTGGCCGTCTCTATCTAGCTAGAGATCCTTATCTCCTTAAAACTCTCCTAAAAACTTTCAACAACCACTAACTGATAACCTTCCTAAATAATCTCAACTAATCTTATCTCTAACTATCCTTATCTAATCCTCCTTAGAGGGCCCATCGCTGCTGCTACCGCAGCCCCTCCGTGGGCCTCCTTAGGCCCTGACATGTGGCTAGTGCAATCCATTAACATGGCTTTGGTTCTTGTCTTAGTTCTGTGTCTGCACTTCTTGAAACAATAAACAATTAGTGCACACAACTATGATGCTCACGAATTAATTTCGATAAAATAATGCACTGCAATGTCTTTTTCATTCTATTCTCAAAATATTGCTGGTCGCAATGACTGGTTACTCTTTTCATTTCTACAAAGAAGCTGGAGAAGATGGAGCACACAATTGTGAGAGCCAAGTCTAGTGAAGTAGGATGCTCCAATGTTGAACGGAAACTTAGGCAGCTACTTGATATAACTGAAGATGAAGCTTATTTCCTTACAAGGCAGAGTGCATTTCTATATCATCTTGGAGTGCAGACTATGACCATTGCTTGAACATGAGATTGACAGTAGAATATTTCAAGTCTGGATCAAGTCATGTGGATCAGTTAAATGACCAGAAGCTTGAAAGTCCTGCCTTACATCACTATGTAATGTTTTCCAGGAATGTACTTGCAGCTTCCACCACTATAAATTCAATGGTTATGAACTCCCAGGTATACCATTATTTTTCAAATAGTCTAAAACATCTTGATCACTAACACTCTACTCCCAGGTCTCTCTCTCTCTCTCTCGGACATTTATATTAAACAGAAACAAAACGCTCCGGATGTCGCTTGCCGCGCGCGCGGCGCGTAGTTGGGGTCTCTGCCAGGAGTAGAGCGTGGGATGGGGATGCATAACGAGCAGTGCTGCAGCAGGCAGGGATTGTAAGTTGTAACCTTGAGTAGTTTGTGCTTCATGGCGCCCCCGTTCTCCAGATGCCGGCTGCCACGTGCCCCGAGGCCGACGAGTTCCTGGTAAGCAAAGCAACACCCGAGAACAAGTACGATGTCTGGATTTCAGAAGCTGAGACTCTACTGATTTTCGGGGCAGACCGCGCTCCAGGTGCTCGACCTCTCCGTCAACGCCTTCGACGGTGCCGTCCCTGGCGCGCTCGCCAACCTCACCCGCCTAATCCTAGACAATTAGGATTGGGGGTTAACAGTAAATAAAGGCAATGCAGAATCAAAAGGCTACCAAGTGTGGAAAAGGTCCTTGTTTCTTCCCTGCTTTCTGTCTAGGTTCACATTTTAAACTTCTAATGACTGTAGCACTTGAAAATTTTCTCTTCTTTCAGTCTTGTATGTTTAGACCAGACCAGTCAATATCTGCTCCCTTTTCTGCTTTGACAAAAAAAATCATTGTGTGGAGCATAACTTTCAGTTGAGGTTTCAATTCTATAGTTATCCTTGGCGCTTGGAGCCTTTGGCGTCATCGCAACGACTGTGTGTTCAATGGACGGTCGCCGAGCCTTGAGAATACTCTCACCCTCGCTGGCGATGATCTCAGGATGTGGTGTAGTGCCGGGGCAAAAGGGTTGAACCTGCTTTCAACTCTTGCGTTTATGCTTAATCCGGGGGGATAGTCTTGTATCATGTCCAGAGTGGTTAAGTGTGGTGGTGGTGTTGCGTTGGTTGGTATGTTGTGTCTTGTGATGGGTGTGGTGCGTCTGTTGGTATGATGTGTGCGGCGTGTGTGTGTGTGCGTGTGTTGTACCTTCTTCTATCTATCTATTAATGGAATGATACGCAGATCTCCTGCGTGTTCGTGAAAAAAAAATAACTTTCAGTTGAGAGGAACAAAAATTTTCAGTATTGCTGAACTGAACATGCCACTTTTGACCCTTTTTATGGACAAGGTGAACTTTATTGTTCTGTGCTGCTGATTTCTTCCTTAATTTTGGTTTGTTGACTTGTTGTCCTATTTGTAATTTCCTGTGTCCAGTTAGATCTAGCTGTTTAGTGCACTATGCTTAGCTGGGGTGTTTGAATGCACTAGAGTGTTTGGATGTCTTCAACTAATTTTAGCAGCTAACAAATTGGCCTTCTTTTTTTGGGACTACTCCACTGCCGCTTGTTTCTTGTGATGGCAGCACTTTAGGGTAGGACAGATGTTTATCATGCTTTCCTATATCTTGGCGTACATGTCATTTTGTGATCTTCTTGGAAGCCACATTTTGTGTTTTTCATGTTTTCCTATATCTTCGCGTACATGTGATTTAATGCCAGCATTTTGTGATCTTCTTGGAAGCCACATTTTGTGTTTATCATGCTTTCCTATATCTTTGTGTACATGTGATTTAATGCCAGTTGTATATTTATGAGAATTTTGGTTTATTTTGTAGGATTCCGGCTCCCATCAAGTGACTCCTCCCCCTCACGATGACTTTGCGGACAGATGTCTCAATTCTAGTGGTGGAGCTACGAACAACAATCCGATGTCCTGATCGAGAGCGATAGAGCTAATGTTTGAACTTGTGTGTTTGAACTTGTGAACTACAAATGTGAACTATGGATGTGAACTTATGTGAATTTGTGAACTTACATATTTGGACTTATGTGAATTTGTGAACTTATGTATTTGGACTTGTGTGAATTTGTGATATGAACATATATCCATGTGTTTGAAATCTGTATTGTATGTGATATTCTATGTTGCATGTGATATTATGTTTGTCTGATTTTTCATTTCTGTAATTTTTATTTTTTTCTGGAAAAAGGTTAAGAACATGGGTACCCACGTTCTTAATGTTAAGTTCGTGGGTACCGTCGAACTTAATGCGCAGCCCACGCAGGCCAAATAAGTTCGACGACCACGTAGCCCCATCGAACTTAACAATAAGAACGTGGGTACCATCGAACTTATGGGAACAAATTCGACGGCCACCATCGAACCTAAAAATGCACGTTCTTAACGTTAAGTTCGACGGTACCCACGTTCTTAATGTTAAGTTCGCCGGGGCCGTCGAACTTACTTCTCTAAGTTCGTCCAAAAATCGCCGTCGGTAATATTCGTCGGTACACCCACGTTCTTACGGTAAGTTTGACGACTTATTACATTAAGTTCGACGGTTTGTCACCCACGTTCTTTAACCAGTTTCCTATAGTGATGCAGCTGTTTGGCTGAGGGGTTTGGTTTGCCAAAAGCACTAGCTGAGTTTAAAATCAGATTTTAGCTTTCCAAGTTTTAGTGTGATTCTCTTAAGACTAGATGTCTACCAAGCTAATCATACATGGTAGCAAACATTTTTAACAATCAACATCTTTTTCCAGTCATCTCATTTCCACTTATTACTCAATGTAGCAGCATGGATCAAGCAGTCTCATTAGATGCGAGAAGCAGACGATTCGAATCGAGTTTTTAACCCTTGCAAGGTAAACCTAAACACACGACGTGGCGAGGCACTCCGTTCCCACACACATCAACCGTACCCATCGATTCCCCGTCAACAGAACAGGGCTCACCACCTTGGCGTACAATGCCTCACT
Organism: Zea luxurians; assembly: GCA_029449295.1. Taxonomy (NCBI): domain Eukaryota; kingdom Viridiplantae; phylum Streptophyta; class Magnoliopsida; order Poales; family Poaceae; genus Zea; species Zea luxurians. The sequence goes on from JAOPSE010000156.1 coordinate 272,923, forward strand.
GACCCCGACTGTCGTCGTGCAGTGACCGCACTTGTACCCACCATAACCAGAATGGGAGACCACATCTTAGGTCGCGTGAGGGGCAAAGTCTGCGGGCAGGTTCACTCAGGTACTAGGCTTACCGATTTACCATATTTCTCGGCATGTGCTTAGTACGTTCAAACGCTTGACACACGGTACCACACCTTAATCCTTATTCCAATTTCTGTCTCGTAGACAACACATCCTCATGGATCGTTGTCCACAAACCATCATCACTATGATATAAAAAATGGATACAACCAATTCCTGACCTCGCGCGAGTGCTAGAAAAATCACTCGACTTATACCGAGATCCCTAATTAGTAAAGCAGCTACTCGACCTAGCATACTAGTATACATCTCAAAAGGAATCCTGAGTTCATGCAACTAAGGTTCCAGTCAACTCCTACACTTAAGTGCACAGTACAAGCCTACAAACATTAAGTGTAGTAAAATAGTATATATAAATGGTTATGCATAAAACCGGGGCTTGCCTTCCAAAGCTGGGGCAGGCAGATCCTCGATGGCAGGCTCTGGTGCTGGCTCCTGGACTACCTCCTGAGCAGCTCCTTGCTCCAGAACGAGGATGTACTCTCCGTCAGCGAGATTACAATCTATCGGATGCAATGAATAACGTACACGTATATTAATGATATGGCAATTTGTAAGTACTATGTATGGTGAAACAATTATGAAAACAGTGGGTACACTTGGGGTTTTCTTTGTCGAAGGGTGTGTTAAGGGTTTCATGCACTCATCTTACGGTCTTGAGTGAACTTAGAACTTTTTAATCACCTCTTTTATGTTTTGTTTGGATTCTTAGGAGGATTTCAATGTACGTCATTAATTTCTTCCGCAATTCCCCTTTTACTTTCTATTATGCTTATTATTGAGTGCTTTTGAACTACCCTGACAATTTAGAGTTTTCCAAAAATGTTACAAAAATTACAGTGGGTAACCATTGATCTCTATAGTTTATTCTAAAATTTTGAGGTTAGGATTAATTTAGATAATCCTTATGCAAAAATAACAAAAGTGAGGGATAGATAGTCACTTTGTACTATAGCTTTGATTTAGGTGAGGTTTCTGTACTAAAATTTATTTTTGCCAAGATTCATGGGTGATAACAGGTCTCTGTGCCAAAAATTACAGAAAGTGACCTAATGGTTATTTAGTTGTGATTTTCTAAAGTTTAATGTCAAACATGTACTTATAACTAACTTGTTATTTGAAAAATATCAAACAACAGAACTTATATTTTTCCTAGATTCCTACTAGCATATTATTAGTTATCCCAAGGATTGGGGTAGTTTGTCCTTAGGGTTATTTTTCTAGGATTTTTCTAAGTTTTCATTGTTTTCATGAAATGAATTGTGGTGCATTTCTTTTGTACTAACAGAGGGTTTAACAAAATTTTCTAGTAAACTATGCTACTTATGTAAGCTAGGAAAAATATGGTTGCCCTCTGGTTTATATTATTAATCCCCTTTTCCATTTTTTTAATGTTTCGACTAAAACAAGTTTTTGTGGTTAATTTCTCCTTAATCTAGTATACTGGTGAGTTCAATATTTTTAAACAGGGTAGTTAGTAGTTGGGCATGCCTGTGATTTTTCTTCCTATTTTCCTCTGATTATTTAGTTTTGGGCAGTATACTTATTTAAATCAAAACCTTTAATATTCTTGCAGTACTTAGGGTGTTTGGTATTTTTCCTAAGTAGTTCACATTATTTAGAACCTAACAAAATTAGTTTGACCAAATTTGGCTGGATAGAATTGGAGTTATGAATTTTGCAAGTTATGTATACATTTAAAAGAATAAAGTTTAAAAGGTTTAATGAAAACCAGTTTGCACCGAGGCCCCTGGGGTTTCCCTTAACTAATCCTTTAAATTGTACCCCTGCGGAACTATTCCTCTGAGTCACTGACTACGCAAAAACCCCCTTGCTTTTCTTTCTTTCAAACCGAGCTCTTTCCCCCTTGCAACAGTAACCGCGGAGAGGAAAAAGGGTGGCGTGGCTTAAAGGCGGCGAGGGAGGTCCGGTGAAGGGTTGGGTGAGGTCCGGGAGGTCCTGGCAGTCACGTCGAGGTGCGGGTCATCGACGGTGATGGCCGGAATAGGGCTGACCGCGTGCGCAGGCGGTCGGGCTCGTCGGCGGCGTGTGCTCCGGCCTGCTCACGGCGGTAGGGCTCAATCAAATGGCACAGGGAGCTTCACGGGATGCTAAGGATGCTACAGGTGCAAGGAATCGACGAATGGCTTACCGTGGAGCTCGGTCTACGTGCGACGGCGGCCGGTTGAAGTCTAGCGACGTCGATCCGATGTCTCTGGTGAGGTAGAGTTCAATCCTCGGCTCTGGGAGCTTCATTGAGGTCCGTAGAAGCTAACCCGAGGGTCGGACGGGACGGGGAGTGGCTAGTTTGGCCGGTCTACGATGGTCGTGGCTTGCGCGGCTGCTGGCACATCGCTCTTTGGGCAACCGCCGACGAACTCGAGCTCGGGTTGGGTCAGGGACGCGCGAGGGTGTACGGTCGAGGCCGGGGTGGCTTTTATAGCCACGGGCACGACGTGGACGCGAGGTTGGCATGGCGCGGGGCTGCGCGCGCGGGCGGAGCGCCGAGGGCATGCTCTGGCGTCGCCAGGGCGCGTCGAACACGTGGTCATGTTCATCTGCCCGAGTTCTTACGCCGGCAGAGCCCCAAAATGTGCGAATCTCGCCAAAAGTCTTGTGCAAGATCTCTTCCTGGCACCTAGGGCTAGCTAGTTTGTGTAAGTTCCCATGGAAGATCTGCCCTAGTTTGCAAGATATGCGGGCGCCAAGTCTTGTCTGTCTGCACTGTTCACCAGCGACAAAACTGATGTCACACCATGTCAAACGACCTTGGTTTGAATTCAAATTTTTCAGGGATGTGCCTTGGGTAATTTGGCCACTTTTTTCTATTTGGTCCAAGTGGTTTTGGCGCCAACACAAGGGTGAACACATTTAATTTTGGGCTAGGGTGGGTTTTGGGGACTTAGAGAATTTTGAATAGCTCTAGTGTGCTCCCCACTTGGTGAATTGTTTTGGGGTTTTTGTTGGGCCTTTTTGTAATACCTTTCTTAATACATTTTGTAGATTTACTTATATACTTCATCTTTGGTAAAGGTTCCCTTTTGTGATTTGGCCATTTGCCCACTCTTTCCCCTTTAATCCCATGCTTAGGGTTTAATGGCTTAAGAAGAGAATTAGGGTTTTTGAACCTTGTTCATGAGTGAGAATTGTATGAAGGCTAGGGTTCCTTTATTTTGATGATCAATACTTGGCTTAACCATGCTTCTAAGCTTTTAGTGCCTTTACTTTCCAACCTAGCATATAGGGTGAGTAGGACACAAGTGTGCTCCTTTGGCCAGGTCTTTGGGTAACACCTGGGGTGTTACAAAATACCCCAAACCACCACATCCTTTGGCATCCAAGTTTTCAGAAGATCAAATTTAATACAAGAGCTATAGCATTCACTCCAAGACACATTTCCAAAGACCAAACCCTCCCCAAGTCTCGAATTCATCTCAACCACTTAGTGACTTGAGAGAGTGTGTGTTCGTGTTCATTTGCGCTCTTGTTGCTTGGATTGCCTTTCTTCCTTCCTCACTTCTTTTCTATGTGCTTGTAATCGAAGCAAGAGACACCTAAGAGTGTGGTGGTCCTTACGGGGTCTTAGTGACCCATGTGATTAAGGGAAAGGCTCACTCGGTCTAAGTGACCGTTTGAGAGAGGGAAAGGGTTGAAATAGACCCGGTCTTTGTGACCTCCTCAACGGGGACTAGGTTCTTTGGAACCGAACCTCGGTAAAACAAATCATCATGTTCACTCGCCTTGATTCTTGTTTGATTTGTTTTCCCCTCTCTTCGGACTTGAATTTAATTCTAACGCTAACCCCCGACCTTAGTGTGTGTTTAAAGTTTAAATTTTAGGTTTCGTCTATTCACCCCCCTCTAGGCGACTAACAATTGGTATCAAAGCCAGTGCTTCATTAAGAGTCTAACCAACTCAAAGTGGTGTCTGGAGATCACGCCAAGAGGGAGATCGTGACCAGCGACAAGCCCACAAGCTCGGGGAGGACTCTATCAGAAGAGTCCGGCAACAAGTACAAGGAGAAATCCTCTTCCTCCATCAAGTCACATATGAGAGGTGATAATAAGAAGAAGAAGATGAAGAAGGTGGTTTACTACGAGACCGACTCTTCATCACCCTCCACATCCGGCACCAAGTCGTCGACTACTTATAAGCACCATGAGCGCAAGAAGTATAGTAAGATGCCCCTACACTATCCCTGTATTTCAAAGCGCGCTCCATTACTTTCCGTACCCCTAGGCAAACCACCATATTTTGATGGTGAAGATTATTGTATGTGGAGTGATAAAATGAGGCACCATCTAACCTCACTCCACGAAAGTATTTGGGATATTATTGAGTTTGGAGCGCAGGCACCAAAGGTGGGGGACGAGGACTATGACTCGGACGAGGTGGCCCAAATTAGGCACTTTAACTCCCAAGCCACCTCTATACTCCTCGCTTCCTTGTGTCGAGATGAGTATAATAAGGTGCAAGGGTTAAAGAACGGTAAAGAAATTTGGGACATCCTCAAAACCGCGCATGAAGGGGATGAGGTGACAAAGATCACCAAATGGGAGACGATCGAGGGCGAGCTCGGTCGATTCGTCCTCAACAAAGGAGAAGAGCCGCAAGCGATGTACAATCGGCTCAAGACCATGGTGAACCAAGTGCGCAACCTCAGGAGCACCAAATGGGATGACCATGAAACGTTCAAGGTTATTCTAAGATCTCTTGTATGTTGTAATCCTACTCATGTTCAATTAATACGTGGAGATCCTAGATACAAACAGATGTCTCCCGAGGAAGTTATTGGCAAGTTTGTGAGCTTTGAACTTATGATCAAAGACTCCAAACATGTAATACCCAATTTGTAAGAGAGAATATAAAAGGAGAAAAATTAATCCATTTATTTATATATGTGTGTGTTGTATCTATTTACCATCACATGTGAACACCATATTTAGAAACAAATAATTAATAAAAGATATGCCACTAAATTGTGCATCATGCTGGATTTTATTGTGTGTGCATTTTGTGACAATATAAAATAATGTAAAAAGAAATATATTTAAGTCCAAAGTGGAATTTAAGATCTAAAAGAAATTCTAGAATTTCGAAGTGGAGAAAGAAAAGAAATACCACATAAAACATAGGAAATAAATATATACTCTTCATCCCCAAATTTGATTTAGTACATTTGACATATGTGCAAATCAATAATTGAAATTCAAATTTGAATTTGAAATCCAAAAGGAGAAAGGAAAAATAAAAAGGAAAATAAAACAGAAAAGGAAAAGGAAAAAGAAAAGAAAATGGGAAAATGGCGCATGGGCCCAAACCACTGGAGCTTGGCCCATTACGCTTTTCCTCCGCGTGGCCCAGCGTCCAAACAGGTGTGCCGACATGTGGGCCATATCTGCCAGTCTCTCGCCTCCGCATACGCATCGGTAACCTGGCTGTCGCGTGGGGCCCTCCACTCGCTCCTATTCCTCTTCCTGGCCGAGGACCACGGCGCGGGTTGTTGCGCCCGCCCGGCAATCGCGCTATCCACGGCTCCACCTCGTCGTAGCTTCAAAAGCGGGCCATACGCCCACGTGCTCCCTTCCCTTCTCCTCGTCCAACTGACCCGATTAACCAAGTGAGTGAGAATTCGCCGTCCACGGGGGAGAAGAGAAGGGTTGAGGCCGCCGCTCTTGACATCTCGCCTGGCCGTTGGTCGGTGCTCGGTGTAGAGTCACGGGGACTCGCCATTGGGTTGGAATCGTGCGGTTGCGAATCATCGAACGCAAGTGCAACGGAATTCCGGGGGATTGTTCGTCGGAGTACCGAGGGCCACCATGTGCTCATTCTTCCGTCGACAGTGCTCTGCGCCGCGCCATTTCTGGTATGGACCCCATTCCTGAGTTCGCGCTTGTTACCTCAATAATTAGAACCCATCTAATTGAGGTTTAGTGCGTCTGGGTTGAGGAATCGCCTCGCCGGAGATGTCGCTCGCCGTCACCACTGCGCGTGCGTCGTCCTTTGTTGAGCGATGTTGGCTGGATTGGGGAAGACGACTCTCGGCCATTCATCCTGGAATTTACGGTCAGGATTAAATCGGAACTTACCAATTCCTGTAATTAGATCTGGATCGTCGATGCGTTGGTGAATGGCTTAGATCAAGGACGAGGCGTGGTTGTATCTCATCTATTGATGTCGGATATGGCGACCGAGGATGATGGCCGGTTCATCTGTGACCCTGATTTAATCTAGAGGGTTGGCTATTGATCGGACGGCTCACATTCAACCATACCCCTCGATCGAGATATTTATAAAAGAGACCCTGGGTTATCCCTGAATAAACCCGCAATCCATAGCACAGTGATCTGAGTCTTGGTTTATTTTGAGCCAGGGACCCTGCCTTTTCTGGTATTTGAGGCGCAGTCCAGGGACTTGGGAAATCAGGAAAATGAATTAGAAAATGAGATTTTAATATGAGAACAATTCCTAGAATTTGTATAATTCATAGAAAATTCATATTAGGTCCAAATTAATCCATTCCAGTTTCTAAAATTTTGTAATATTATTGTTTATCACCTAGAGTCTCTGTTTTGACATGAAAACAGTAATAAAATTAATTTCTCAAATAATTATATATCAAACATATGAAACCTTTGGAAATTCATAACTTAAAATCCATAACACCAAAATTAATGATTCCTGTTCCTAGAATCTTATTTTAATGTGTAGATTATTATTATGTATTTTGTTTACATGTTTGGTGTGATGTAATTTTCTCTATATACTGTGCTTCTTTGTATTGTGGCGAGTAGAAGAGCCAGTGGCTGAGGATCCGGGTGTTCCGCAAGTAGAAGTTGCTGAGCAGGAGCTCATTGAAGGCAAGTTGTGCCCTTGATCACTTTCTTTTTACCCAGTCATGTTCTTATTAATCATAATGATCTACATAGGTTAATTTGATGGGATACAATAGTGTTGGGGGCCTTTGTCGTCCGAAGATCCTCAAAAACATGACTAACATTGTTTCCCAAAGTATAACATATGTGCAGAAATCTTCGGACAAGGGATGAAGCTGTACATAATATGGAAAGCAGGGTCAGAACGAAGGTTGAATCAGTGCCGAAGCTGTGCGCAAAGAAGCTTCAGCTCAATGAAAGAAAAAGGAACCGACTTAAGCAGGAAAAGACTATTTAGTCCTCGACAGATTGTTCTTAAGCTAATACTAGATATGAAGGGCATGAATATAATTTTACACAGGCTGCGTCCTGTGCCTTTAAATAGATGAACAGTATCCTCGTACTGTTCACGCTGACTTGTACTCGCTCGTGCGCAACACTTGTACTTTCACCTTCTGTCAGGCCGAAGGTACAAATGTAATCATATGTTGCTCTTATTCATTCATGATTATATAATAAAAGATATATTATGATGTAATATGATTATCCATGTTATTTCTCATGTTTCATATGCTTCGTCTTTCATTGATATATGTTGTGATGATGAAGGTACGTCCTTCATAACCTTCGTCCGAAGATCGTTATATCCTAAGGGAAATAATGCTTCGAAGGATGAAGGGCATTAACCATTAACCTATTTTTGTGTTGCCTTGTTCTTAATTCGTAGCATTTGAGAACAAGTCTCCAACATTGGCGCCCACCTTCGGTGTACTCACTTTCACAACCTTCGGCAAAGCACTGACCTTCGTCATGCCGCCGAAGAAGATAACAGCGCCAGGGGCTGCTGCACTGCAGCCACTGGACACAAACCAGGAGACTCTCTCTCCGAGAGGCTCGAAACCAGAAGAGAAAGGCCACCAGTCCAACATTCCAGGAGGAGGAGTTGGACCAGGAGATCAGGGATATGGAAATTATCCACCGACAAGTGCAAAGGAAAAAGGAGAAGATGGCTCGACTGGCCGATCTTCAAAGGAAGATCGATGAAGCTACTGAGGAAGTGCGTCATCTTGCTCAAGATGATCAAGACCGAAGGCCCCAACACAGGGAGCTTCATCAAGAGGGATTATTCAACGAAGATGGATGGTATGATGATTTTAATCATGATACCTTTACTTTTGATGATGCTTCTCCCTTGGCAGCAGAATTGCAGGCTATCCCATGGCCACAATCCTACAAGCCACCCCAGCTACCCATGTATGATGGGCACTCGGACCCAAAACAATTTTTGATGAGCTATGAGGCAACAATATCCTCATACGGAGGCAATGCAGCTGTCATGGCTAAGTCCTTCGTCATGGCAGTCTGGAACGTGGCCCAGACATGGTATTCTTCCCTTCAGCCAGGGACAATCACGTCGTGGCAGAAGCTCAAGGACATGCTAGTTACCAGTTTCCAAGGCTTTCAGACAAAGCCAGTAACAGCTCAGGTCTTGTTCCAGTGCACGCAAGACCATGAAGAATACCTTCAGGCGTATGTCCGAAGGTTCTTGCGTCTGAGAGCACAGGCGCCCATGATGCCCAATGAAATCGTCATTGAGGCCATGATCAAAGGTCTTATGCCAGGGCCTATAGCTCAATATTTCTCCCGAAAGCCACCACAGACTCTGGAGAAGCTGCTTCAGAAAATGGATGAGTACATCCGGGCTGACAACGACTTTTGCCAAAGAAGGGAGGAAGTTTACAGATTCTCTGAGATGACCAGGGGCTTCGGAGGAAGAATCCACCCTAGGCATGTTAGATCAATCCACAGCTCAACTCAAAATGATGACAAAGGAAGCCAGCTTCAGAGGCCACAGTACACCTCACAATCTTCGGGGCAACAACAAAGCTCTTTTAGGCCGCCAGCTCCAAGGGGCAGAGGCGCCAAGGGCTTCAGAGGAAGATATGGGGATCAGCCCAGGTAGATCTATTGCTTATTCTGTGGTGAGGACAAGGGCCATACTACAAGAATGTGCCAAATCACCATTTTGAAGCAAAAGGAGATCGCAGAAGCTAAAGCTCGGCAGAATCATCCGAAGCAGCCAAGCAGGTCTTGCACACTGCTTCGTGCCACTCTCCCTACATACCAGAATATGTGGGCAATCATCCTACAGCTTCTGTTGCTTCACCTAGCCATTCACAGGCTTCCTGGCCAAAGCTCCCACCGCCACCACCACTGCAACCTACCTATTCACGAAGCCAGCAGCCAGAAGGGCGCCAGCACTCCCAACAGCAACGTGAATTTAGGGAGGAATCCGAAGCTCGCACAGTCAACACTACTATGCCAGAATCAAAGCACATTTATTGAGTGATATCCTACCTCTGAAATACTTTCATGTTCTATGTCATTTTGTTTTTTAATAAGGAACAAGCAATGTAAATCTAGTTTTAATTCCTTGTAATAATTTCACTTCTATCAGAATGGAATATATCTTCTTCACAGACTTACGAAGCTTAAAATTCCCGAAGCTCCAAAGTTGTTCCTAAGGGAATGCAGAGCTAAAATTGCCGAGGCTCAAAAGTCGTTCCTAAGGGAATGCAGAGCCGAAATTGCCGAAGCTACAAAAAGTCGTTCCTAAAGGAGCACAGCGTAAGTTTTCTGCTCAAAAGTCGTTCCAAAGGGAATGCAGAGCCAAATACCACCGAAATATAAGGCGAAGAAGTTCAAAAGACGTTCCTAAGGGAATGCAGAACTTACACCGAAAAGTCAACGGTGATACCGCCAAAATAGAAGGCGAAGAAGTTCAAAAGACGTTCCTAAGGGGATGCAGAACTTACACCGAAAAAAGTCATTCCTAAGAGAATGCAGAGCTAAAAATCAGAATGAAATATATCTTCGTCACAGACATACAAAGCTCAAAAACTGCCGAAGCTCAAAAAGTCGTTCCTAAGGGTCACCAAAACTACAAAAAGTCGTTCCTAAAGGAGCGCAGTGTAAGTTTTCTGCTCAAAAGTCATTCCAAAGGGAATGCTGAGCCAAATACCGCCGAAATATAAGGCGAAGAAGTTCAAAAGACGTTTCTAAGGGGATACAAAACTTATGCCGCCGAAATAGAAGGCGAAAAAGTTCAAAAGACATTCCTAAGGGGATGCAGAACTTACACCGAAAAATAAACGGTGAAGCCGAAAAATAAATAGCAAAGAGATTCCAGTCGTTCCTAAGGGGATGCAGAGCTTGTGTGTTTCAGTGTGAGCGTGTGGGTGTGTGTCTTCGGCATTAGCATCATTTTTGCATCAACTCATCACACCATCCCGCATAGCATCACATCATATATCATATCTCATCAATGACACGAGAATCGAACACGGAATTGATCTTCGGCGAATGCTTCATAAAAATGAAAATGTGCTAAGGCACAAAGTAAGCTTTGAGAAATACAGCTTCATCAGCCCTGCCACAAAAGAAGGGATCCCTTTTTTTACGAAGCATGGATATTTTTACGAAGCATGGATCTTTTTCTTTATGAAGCATGAAAAGAAGGGAAGGTGTTTTTTTCGCCGAAGGCTCAAAAACGGTATGTATGTAAAGTTTCATGCATCGCAAAGAAATGAATTACAGTAATTTACATATTCGATTCAAAGCTATACACATCAAATATTACAGTCTTGTTACAATAAAGGTACATTGATCATCTCAAAATGTTTTTACAATAAATGCTATTCCTCTTTGTTGGGGGCCTTCGTCTTCCGAAGGTCCTCAAACACAAGATTTAACAATGTTTCTGGAGTATAATACATGAACAGGTACCTTCGGACTCGGATCAGAACCACAGTGTGAAGGTTGACGCAGAGCCAAAGCTATGAGCAAGGGAGCTTCGGCATGATAGCAGAAAAGGGAACTGACTTAAAAGGGAAAAGGCTATTTAGACCTCGATGGATCACTATAGAGTCATTAGCAAATGTAAAGGGCATGGGTGTAATTTTACATGGGCTGCGTCCCATGCCTATAAATAGATGAACAGTGCTCCCGAACTGTTCACACTTACTTGGCATTTGCTTTTGCATCACTCTTGCACCTTTATCTTCTTTCAAGCCGAAGGTACATTTGTAATTTGATATCATTTCTATTTTTCCATGATAATAAAATAGAAATGAGCTGATAATGTTATGTAATTGTTCATGTTGTCTCTTACATTCCATATGATTTTCCTTTTTATTATCGTATGCTGCAATGATGAAGGTATGTCCTTCATGACCTTCGTCTGAAGATCATTATATCCTAAGGGAAAAATGTCTCGAAGGACGAAGGGCATTAACATTTAACATTTCTGTGTTGCCTTGTTCTTAACTCATAGCATTTGAGAACAAGTCCCCAACATTGGCGCCCACCTCCGGTGAACTCTTTTCGACCACCTTCGGCAAGCATCGACCTTCATCATGCCATCGAAGAAAGTTTCAGCGCTAGGGGCTGCAGCTCTGCAACCACTGGACCCAAATCAAGAGACCCTTTCTCTTCGAGAGGCCCAAAGCCAGAAGAGGAAGGCCACTAGTCCAACACCCCAGGAGGACGAGTTGGACCATGAAATCAGAAATATGGAGATGCTTCATCAGCAAGTGCAAAAGAAGAAGTAAAAGACGGCCTAACTAGCTGACCTTCAAAGGCAGATTGACGAAGCCACTGAAGAAGTACGTCACCTTGCTCAAGACGAGCAAGATCGAAGGCCCCAGCACAGGGAGCTTCATCAAGAGGGCTTGTTCAACAACGATGGATGGTATGATGATTTTAATCATGATACCTTTACTTTTGATGATGCTTCTCCCTTGGTAGAAGAACTACAGGCTATCCCGTGGCCTCCATCATACAAGTCACCTCAGCTTCCAATGTATGATGGGCATTCAGACCCAAAACAGTTTTTGATGAGTTATGAAGCAACCATATCTTCATACGGGGGCAATGCAGCTGTCATGGCCAAGTCCTTCGTCATGGCAATTAAGAATGTGGCTCAAATGTGGTATTCTTCTCTTCGGCCAGGAACTATCACTTCATGGCAGAAGCTCAAGGACATGCTGGTGACAAGTTTCCAGGGCTTTTAGACAAAGCCAGTCACAGCTCAGGCTCTGTTTCAATGCACGCAAGATCATGAGGAGTATCTCCAGGCATACGTCCGAAGGTTCTTGCGTCTGAGAGCACAAGCGCCTACAGTGCCCAATGAAATTGTCATTGAGGCCATGATCAAGGGGCTTCGTCCAGGACCTACTGCCCAGTATTTTGCTAGAAAGCCTCCACAGACTTTGGAGAAGCTGCTTCAAAAGATGGATGAATACATCCGCGCTGACAATGACTTTCGTCAAAGAAGGGAGGAAGCCTACAGGTTCTCTGAGATGACCAGGGGCTTCGGAGGGAGAATCCACCCAAGGCATGTCAGGTCAATCCACTCCACCTAGAGTGATGACAGAGGAAGTCAACAACAGAGGCCACAATATTCCTCACAAGCTTCAGGGCAGCAACAAAGCTATCTTCGGCCGCCAGCTCCAAGAGGCAGAGGCGCCAGGGCTTCAGAGTAAGGTTTGGGGATCAACCTAGGAAAATTTATTGCTTATTCTATAGTGAGGACAAGGGCCATACTACAAGGATGTGCCATGTCACCATTCAGAAACAAAAGGAAATAGCAGAAGCCGCAGCTCAGCAGAACCAGCCGAAGCAGGTCATGCATACTGCTTCGTATCACTCACCCTACATACCAGAGTATGTGGGTAACCATCCTGCAGCGTCTGTTGCTTCGGCTAGTCAGCCACAGGTATCCTGGCCATAGCCTCCACCTCCGCCACCACTACAACCTGCATATTCACAAGGCCAACAGCCAGAAGGGAGCCAACAGACCCATCAGCAGCGAGATTTCAGGGAGGAGTCCGAAGCTCGCATAGTCAACAGTACTGTGCCAGAATCGAAGCATATCTTCTAAGAGATATCCTACCCCTAAAATAGTTTTTACATTCGTTGCCATTTTTCTTTTTTAATAAGGAACGATTATTGATAACCTAGTTCTTTTCTCATTTTCAATTTCTTGTAATAGCTTTGTTCTTGCCATAAGTAAAATATATCTTCTCCACAGACTCATGAAGTTCAAAAAAAAGTCGCTGAAGCACCAAAGTCGATCCTAAGGGAACGCGGGGCTAAAAACAAATTGCAAGTATCAACGAAGCTAACAAAAGTTGTTCTAAGGAACGCAGCGTAAGTTTGCCGAAGCTACAAAAAGTCGTTCCTAAGGGAGCGCAGTGTAAGTTTTCTGCTCAAAAGTCGTTCCAAAGGGAATGCAGAGCCAAATACCGCCGAAATATTAGGCGAAGAAGTTCAAAAGACGTTCCTAAGGGAATGCAGAACTTACAGCGAAAAGTCAGCGCTGATACACCGAAAAATAAGCGGTGAAGCCGAAAAATAAACGACAAAGACATTGTGTATTCCACTATGGGTATGTGAGTGTGTGTCTTCGGCACAAATATCATTTTGCATAGCATAACATCATCACATCATTTCGCATAACATAACATCATACATCATATTGCATCAATGGCACAAGAAGGGGATACAATGTTGACCTTCGGAGAATGCTTTGGAAAAGTGAAATTGTGCTAAGGCACAAAATAAGTTTTGAAGAAATACAACTTCATCAGCTCTGATATGGAGGAAAAAACCTAATGTTGACAAAGCATTAATGTTTTTGCCACAATGGGAGGATTTTTTACGAAGCATAAAGGATCTTCTTTACGAAGCATGAAAAGAAGGGAAGGTGTTTTTTCGCCGAAGGCTCAAAAACGGTATGTACATAAAAGTTTCATGCATCGCAAAGAAATGAATTACAAAACCATTCATATATTACATTCAAAACCCACGAGCACCAAATATTACAAGCATAGTCCAGCAAATGTTACATTAATATACTAGCAATGTTTTTACAATATCTATTCTTCTTCTTTCAAAACTTTATCTGCAGCTTTGCTCAGCAGTTGGGTAACGACTTCGTCCACAATAGTTTTGGCCATGTTAATAATTTCTGTTGATTCCTTTGCCTCTGGGTCGGCCAGTGACTCAAAGGGTTCTGGGGAAGGAGATATTTCAGCTGCGGTAGAAAACGTAAATCAGTTCGAAGTCACAAAAATAAACAACAAAGTTAAAAACCATTAAGTAATACCTATTCGTCTCTCAAGCTCTGCAGCCTTTTCAGCTGCTTTTATTGACTCTCGAGTGTCATGAATATCTTTTTCATTTTTCTTTATTATCTCATGGGCCATTCCTCGGCCGCCATTTCCCCATATGTCAGTGAAAAATTTTCCACCTATTAAGCTTGCTTCGGCCGAGGGGTCCTTCGAATCATCAATGCAGAGGACAGCTTCGGCCTGAGCCAAGGTCTTAACATGCTCACAACCTGACTTCTCCAAAATAGCTGCAATTCCCCTTGCACCAGAGAATGCGTAGACGTCCCCGCGGTCGCTCAAAATTTCTTCAAAAGCTTTGGCTTCGCTGCTGATCCACTCAATTGGGCCTTCGGGGTCGCTCCGTATGAAGTTATCTTCGCTTGAATATGCGCCAACGTTGGCGAAGCTAGTTTTTACCTTTTTCACGCATTCTACAGATTTTTCAAAACATCTTTCTTTTGACGAGCGAAGTTCTGCAACTGTTTTTTCCCAATAATTTTTCCAGTAATCACTGGCATCTCGTTCAGCTTCGACAACATCGCATTTTAATTTGGCTTTAGCCAGTTGTTTCCGAAGGTCTTCAATTTCACATTTCTGGGCTTCAGCTTGGGCTTTGGAAATAGCTTCGTCTTCTTTTATCTTGCTCACCAATGAAATTAATATTTTATCTTTTTCAAGACCTTCGTTGCTTAGTTCAATTACTTCTGAATGAAGGTTGTTTAGAGCTATAGTGCATCCTTCGTCTTCGACATTTTTCTGCGCTCTGAGGGCATTGCTAAGTATCAGGCCCTGAAAAATAAGTACGGTATTAAGTATAAGCAAATGAAACAATTCGTTTTAAGTACAAAAAATTGATTTTCACACCTTTATACTATTATATGCTAAACTGTCGGCCAGTTCATCTTTCGACAGCACTAAAAGTCCGTCTTCTAATGTCGGGAATCCGAAGCTTCTGCTCATCTCCCGGCAGACAGAAATCTCCTTGTTGTCTGGGAGACAATACAATAAATCCTCTTCTCCGCTGTCATTGAATACTAATGCCCCCTTTGGATATTTCAGCTTCTGGGCATAGTGTTGAGCTTCTAGTGCTTCTTCTTTAGAGAGCTTTTTTCCCAAAGCATGACAGATAATATATTCAATATTTTCTTTCAAAGCTTCGGGAGTAGGAGCAGCAGTTTTTTCAGACAAAATATGTTCTATAGCTTCTTCCTCTGCTGCTTTTTCTCCAATTTCTGAGGATTTCTCTTTGGTAGGCTCTGAAGGCCCAGCTTCGGCAACGGCCCGGCTCATTGTAGCTTCAGCTTCGGTCAGCTTTGCCTCGGTTTCAATCTGCGTTTTCGAAGCCTTGGCAACTTTCCCTGGAGTAAAGCTTGAAGTTTTTATTGTCTCCAGCACATCTAGTACATTAACTATCATTTTTCTCTTGGGGGTCGCTGTTAGACCTTTTTGTGTCTTCGGCACATCCACTCCTGCCGAAGGGCTGAGAACTTCTAATGTTTTCGTCCCTTCGATTCTCGGTTCTTCAATTTTGTTAGTCTTCGGCATTACAGTCGACTCTTCAATCCTCTGCGCAAGAGCAGGTCCTTTGGCTTCAATAGCCGAAGAGGTCTCATCGTCAAATTCAGACACTATGGCCGGTTCAATGTAGCGCGGTCGGTGGGTAAGGACCTTCAGTTTTTTCCTCTTCGGCGCAGACTCGCTTGGAGCAGCTGAAGCAGCAGCCTTCTCAGAAGTTGCACCCGTTCTTTTCTGCCCCCACGGCGGGTACCGATAGTCAGGGTACACAAACCCAATAGCATCAAAAACTCTATTTAGCCTTTTCTTTTTTTGGCTCCCGAAGGCTGCAGATAGTGCATTATCTTCAGACTTGGAGTAAGCTCCAAGTAGTTCATCACTAGTATTTTGAACACACTTCAACCAGTCATCGTCTGGTTCGATAAATTGGTCTCCAAACCTGAAGGTATATTTCAATCGAACCAAACCACCTTTGCTAGGGTTAGTGATGGTTTCCTTTGGCATTTCCCAGCTGTCTATCAGTGGCCATATCCTGTAGGCTACATGTTCTTGAACTAAATCTCTTGTTCCGATTAAAGAGCAAACTATGCTGAAGGCCCTTCGGCACGCTTCGGCTGCTTCGTCAATTTCTACCTTCGGCTTCCGAAGGTCGAATCGGGACCAAATGGGGCGCATGATGATCTATGTAATATCTTCTCTCGCCTTTAAATCATTCTTCCCATAGAACCATTCTTTCATCCAGTCTCCGAGCCACCTTTTCCGAAATGTCGGCACCGGGTAGCTTGTGCCAGAGCGAGCAACGAAGCTATAACACCCGAAATTGTTATGATATTGTTCCTTACCCCAGGGCTTCGTCTCGTACGAAAGCTCGTGCATACTGCAAAAACATCTTGCGCTTGGCTCTAAACCTTGACTCCTCATGGCCCAGACGAAGATCCCCATTCTAATAATTGCTTCGGGAGTAATCTGGTGAAGGAAAATCTCATATACCTTTAAAACTTCAACCACAAATCTGCTTAGGGGGGACCGAAGTCTAGCTTTGAAGATGCTTCGGTAGATTACGACTTCATTTTCTTCGGGAACAGGAACAATCCTGTCTCCATTGTCAGCCCTCACAATAGACATATCTCGAAAATACCTTCCTCTCATATTATCAAGATGACTCTGTTTGATAGTCGATTTCCTGAAGACCGCATGACTTGGTCGCCAGGGCCGATCTTCAGAGTCTTCGCCTCCACTTTCTACATCATAACTGTCGCTGTCATCAGTATCTTTAGATAAGCCTTCTAGAATCTCCTTAGTAATATTTTTCGTATTTGTCTTTGCTATTGATTCAACAAATCCAGCAGTCTTCTCCTCAAGGAGCTTCTCCTCTTCGCTCAGCTTCGTCTCAGCAACAACTTTTTTGTCTTGAGACATCTTCTCTTCGGAAATGGCGAAAATGTGTTCTTAAAGCTGAAGCTTAGAAAGTCTAAAAAACCAAGCAAGCGATTGTAGGCAAGAGCTAAAAAATTGAGCAAACAAAACAGGCGGCAAGTAGCATACCAAAAGTGCTCGGGGTGAGTTCTTATTTATACGCCCAGTGCGCTCCAAATTGGAGGGCCCCGTCTGTCATTGATTGTTGCTATTCTAGCAAAGGGAAGGTGTTTTTTCGGACCTTTGGCTTAGGGCCTTCGTCCATATCGCAATCTGAATTCATTATTCTAACAAATTAATATTGCGAGGGGCTATTGTTGGGGGCCTTCGTCTTTCGAAGGTCCTCAAAAACATGATTTAACAATGTTTCTGGAGTATAATACATGAACAGGTACCTTCGGACTCGGATCAGAACCACAGTGCGAGAAGCACAAAGAATACGAAGGTTGACGCAGAGCCGAAGCTATGAGCAAGGGAGCTTCGGCATGATAGCAGAAAAGGGAACCGACTTAAAAGGGAAAAGGCTATTTAGACCTCGATGGATCACTATAGAGTCATTAGCAAATGTAAAGGGCATGGGTGTAATTTTACATGGGCTGCGTCCCGTGCCTATAAATAGATGAACAGTGCTCCCGTACTGTTCACACTGACTTGGCATTTGCTTTTGCATCACTCTTGTACCTTTATCTTCTTTCAAGCCGAAGGTACATTTGTAATTTGATATCATTTCTATTTTTCCATGATAATAAAATAGAAATGAGCTGATAATGTTATGTAATTGTCATGTTGTCTCTTACATTCCATATGATTTTCCTTTTTATTATCGTACGCTGCAATGATGAAGGTATGTCCTTCATGACCTTCGTCTGAAGATTATTATATCCTAAGGGAAATAACGTCTCGAAGGACGAAGGGCATTAACATTTAACATTTCTGTGTTGCCTTGTTCTTAACTCATAGCATTTGAGAACAAGTCCCCAACACTCTTTAAGAATTTTCTCTGTAACTTCGTGCAGCAATTTGTTAACAACTTCATCAACAACGGATTCAGCCATGTTTATAATGTCCAGCGCTTCCTTCATTTTCGGAACTGCTAGGGGATCGAACGGTTCCGGCGGCGGAGATAATTCATCTGAAGTAGGAAAAAGTTAATCAGTCCGAAGCCAAAAAAACAAATGACAAAGCTAAAAGCGAAAAAACAATACCTATACGCTTTTCGCGCGCTGCAGCTTCTTCAGCTTGTCTTGCTTCTACTCGGGCGTCGTGGGTGTCTTTTTCACTTTTCTTTATAATTTCTTAGGCCATCTCTCGGCCACCATTCACCCAGATTTCATTGTAAAATCTCCCGCCCATCAAGCTTGCTTCAGCTGAAAGATCCTTTGTATCATCTACGGAGAAGGCAGCTTCGGTCTGAGCCATGGTTTTAATATGGTCACATCCCGCCTTCTCCAAGATGGCTGAAATTCCCCGCACATCGGAAAACGCGCAAATATCCCCGCGATCACTCAAAATTTCTTCGAAGCTCTCGGCTTCTCTACTTATCCATTCAATAACGCCTTCGGGGTCGCCTCGTATGAAGTCTTCTTCGATAGAGTAGGCGCCCACGTTGGCGAAACTAGTTTTATTTTCTTCACACAGTCCAAGAATTTTTCAAAGCATCTTTCCTTGGATATGCGAAGTTCTTCAACATTTTTCTCTAAATGATTTTTCCAATATTCGCTGATTTTTTGGTTAGCTTTTGCGAGTGCGCATTTTCTTTAGCTTCGGCCAGTTGCCTCTGAAGGTCTTCAATTTCAATCTTTTGGGCTTCGGCCTGGGCTTTGAAGCTAGCTTCATCTTCTTTGACTTTGTTAACCAGAGAGAATAAGATTTTGTCTTTTTCAAGACCTTTGTTTCTCAGTTCAATTATTACCTCTGAACGAAGGTTGTTCAGGGCCATTGTATAGCCTTCATCCTCTATATTTTTCTGTGCCCTAAGGGCATTACTAAGGGAGGAAAGAATAAGTATGACAAATAAAATACCTCATTTTCAAATTTAGAGTTACTTTTTATACCTTTATGCTATTGAATGCTAAGCTATCAGCAAGTTTGTCCTTCGATAAAATCGAAAGACCGTCTTGCAGCTTCGGGAATCTGATGCTTTTACCTATCTCCCGGCAAACGGATATTTCTTTATTATTCGGGAGACAGTACAAAAAATCTTCTTCACCACTACCATTGAACACTAACGCCCCCTTCGGATATTTCAATTTTTGGGCATAGTGTTGTGCTTCTAACATTTCTTCTTGGGATAGTACCTTTCCCGAAGCATGACGAATAACATAGTCAATACTTTTGTTCGAAGCTTCGGGACCAGGAGCTTCGATTTTTTTCAGTTGCAATCCACTCTGTTGATTTTTCCTTAGGGTCAGCAGGCTCCATCTCGGTGGGCACTGAAGGCCCAGCTTTGGTTTCAGCCTGAATTGTTGCAGCTTCGACTTCTGCCTGCTTAGTACCAGCTTCGGGTTGCGCCTTGGCAGCTTCGGCAACTTTCCTTGTAGGAGCAGGAGTCAAGGTTTTCGTTGTTTCTAACACAACATCCAGCACATTCGCCATCCTTCTCCTCTTAGGAGTTATGGCAGAACCCTTTTGTACCTTCGGCATTGTTGCCTCTGTTGGAGGGCTCAAGATCTCTGGCATCTTCATTATTTCTTCAATTTTTGGCTCTTTAGCCTTATCAACCTTCGTTTCAATCAGCTCGACTGTAAGCACCATCGGCATTATAGGCGGCTCTTCAGTGCTCTGCGCAATCAGAACATTTTCTTTTGTTTCGGTAGCTGAAGAGGTCCCTTTGCCAAATTCAGGAATGATAGCTGGTTCAATGTAACGCGGCTAGTGAGTCAGAACCTTCATCTTCTTGCCCTTCGGCTCAGCTGTGATGGTCGAAGCAGCAACCTTTCCTGAAGCAGGAGTCTTTCTCTTTAACCCCCGCCCTCATAGCGGGTAGCAATAGTCAGGGAATACGAAGCCAATAGCATCGAATACCCTATTCAATCTTTTCTTATTCCGACCCCGAAAGCTGCGGACAAGGCATTGTCCTCAGCCTTGGAGTATGCCCCAGTAGCTCGTCGCTAGTGGCTTCAATGCACTTCAGCCAATCATCGTTTGGCTCATCAAATTTATCCCCAAACCTGAAGGTATACTTCAGTCGGACCAGACCACCTTCGCTAGAGTCGGTGGTGGTCTCCTTCGGCATTTCACAGCTGTCTACAAGCGGTCATACCCTGAAGGCTATATGTTCTTGAATCAAATCTCTTGTCCCAATAAAGGAGCAAACAGTGTTGAAGGCCCTCTGACACGCTTCGACTGTCTCATCAATTTCTACCTTCAGCCTTCGGAGGCCGAAGCGGGACCAGATGGGGCGCATGATGACTTCCTTAATGTCTTCCCTCGCTTTTAAATCATTCTTCACATAAAACCATTCTTCCATCCAAGCTCCGGGCCATCTCTTCTGAAATGTTGGCACCGGGTGGCTTGCATTGGGGCGAGCGATAAATCCATAACAACCGAAGTTGTTGTGGTACTGTTCTTTACCAATGGCCTTCGTCTCATATAAAAGTTCGTGCATACTACAGAAGCACTTCGCGCTCGGCTTTAGCCCTTGACTCCTTACTGCCCAGACAAAAATCCCCATCCTCATTATAGCTTCGGGGGTGATCTGATGGAGGAAAATATGGTAGATTTTCAACACTTCAACTACAAACTTGCTCAAAGGGAACCGAAGTCCAGCCTTGAAGAAGCTTCGGTAAATTACAACTTCATTTTCCTCAGGGGCAGGTGTGGTGTTGTCTCCGCCAACTCTCACGATAGACATGTCTCGAAAGTACCTTCCTCTCATGTTGTCAAGATGACTCTGTTTAATCGTTGATTTTCCGAAGATTGTATGGCTTGGCCGCCAGGGCCGATCTTTAGAATCTTCGTCACCACTTTCCACATCATAGCTATCGATGTCACCAGTATCTTTAGATAAACCTTCCAGTATCTCTTTAGTAATCTTCTCTATGTTTGTCTTTGCAATTGATTCAACAAATCAGCAACATAAGGATCCACAACCTTCTTCTCCTCAAACAGCTTCGCCTCTTCAGTCAGCTTCGTCTCCACAACAACCTTCTTTTCCTGGGACATTTTTTCTCCAGACATAGTGAAAATGCGTCTTTTAACCGAAGCTCAGAGAGCTTGAAAATTTAGCGAGCGCTAGTGAGCAGGAGCTAAAAGATTGAGAAAAATAATGCAAATGGCAGAAACAGTGTATCAAATGATGCCGATGTGAGTTCATATTTATACGCCTCGCAAGCTGTAACTAGGAGGACCCCGTCTGTCATTGATTATTGCTATTCTAGCAAAGGGAAGGTGTTTTTTCGGACCTTCGGCTTAAGGCCTTCGTTCACATCGCAGTCTGAATTCGTTGTTATAACAAATTTATAGTGTGAGGGGCTACTGTTGGGGGCCTTCGTCTTCCGAAGGTCCTAAAAAACATGACTAACAATGTTTCCCAAAGTATAACATATGTGCAGAAACCTTCGGACAAGGGATGAAGCTATACATAATATGGAAAGCAGGGTCAGAACGAAGGTTGAATCAGTGTCGAAGCTGTGCATAAAGAAGCTTCGGCTCAATGACAGAAAAAGGAACCGACTTAAGGAGGATAAGACTATTTAGTCCTCGACAGATTGTTCTTAAGCTAATACTAGATATGAAGGGCATGAATGTAATTTTACACAGGCTGTGTCCTGTGCCTATAAATAGAAGAACAGTATCCCCGTACTGTTCACACTGACTTGTACTCGCTCGTGCGTCACGCTTGTACTTTCACCTTCTGTCAGGCCGAAGGTACAAATGTAATCATATGTTGCTCTTATTCATTCATGATTATATAATAAAAGATATATTATGATGCCATATGATTATCCATGTTATTTCTCATGTTTCATATGCTTCGTCTTTCATTGATATATGTTGTGATGATGAAGGTACGTCCTTCATAAGCTTCGTCCGAGGATCGTTATATCCTTAGGGAAATAATGCTTCGAAGAACGTAGGGCATTAACCATTAACATATTTTTGTGTTGCCTTGTTCTTAATTCATAGCATTTGAGAACAAGTCTCCAACAAATAGGTTACCCTAGTTTTGGCTATCTTTATACCTTGTTTTACCACTGAATTTTTTGTAGTATATGCTATTGCTTTTATGTGGTTTTGGGTATAGAGATATACATTACTCATGTTCACACTTTTGTTATCATTTTATTGTTTACTGTTCATGATAAGATCATTATGTTAATGGGAACATGGAGAACCACCCAGGAAAACAGTGCCACCACAAGGGTTTAATGGGACGCCCTTGGCTAACTAACTAGGAAAGCTAGTGTAAGACTACCTTACCCAAAAGGGGCGACCGCAGTAGGGGAGTTGCATGCAGGGAGGTTCTCGGGTTGATTTTGCTGCGATGGCGGCTAGACGAGGGATTCTTGCAAGTGCTCTTCCCATAAATTGTAGCGGGTTTTCGGAAGCTAGTGGAACTTTGTAAAGGCCTCGTAGTGGATCCCTAGTCATTCACCTCGGTAGTGTCTATGGGCCTTACAAACCCTGGCGACATGGGATACACGACTTGTGGGTATAGGGTACAACCTCTATAGAGTGTAAAACTGGTATTATAGCCGTGCTCACGGTCATGAGCGGCTCGGACACTCACATGATTAATTTATGGAACTTAAATTCAATTTGTCATTTGCATTGCATGGGATTATTTATTAATTTTGTTCTATTATTTATTATGGTTTGGTATTTACTTACACTTAGTAACTGCTAATAAAATTAACCAACTTATTAAAAGCAATGCTCAGCTTAAACCTCTATTGTTGATCAGCTTTACACATCACATGAACTCCCACCTTTGGTGAGTTCATGCCACATTATTCCCCACAACTTGTTGAGCGATGAACATGTGTGAGCTCACCTTTGCTGTCTCACACCCCCCACAGGAGAAGAACAGGTGGTTCAAGAGGAGCCACACAACGAGGAGTTTGATCTGATCTAGGTGGCGTCTCCTAGTTGACTTTATGGCGCCAAGGATAGACCATAGTTCATTTTATATTTATCTTTTATTTTGTAAGACTTCCGCAATGTAATAAGTAATATGATGTTATTGTGACGTTTATCTCTATACACTCTGTTATTATATGTGTTCTCTTCTTTGGCGCATATATGAGATGCACCCGGCTTTGTCCCTTAAATCCGGGTGTGACAGAAGTGGTATCAGAGGAAATGTTGACTATAGGACGAAACCTAGATTGAAATGGACAAAACCCTTACCTACTTACCTTACTCTGATTCATTCTACACTTAGCTTATCTTGATCCTTTCTCACCTTTTGCTGTCATACCTTGGAATCCTACACTTATGACCTTTTTAAGAAATAGGAAACCTAGGACAAAATTAAAACTATTTTCTCTATTAAAAATGTTAGTTGATTGTTCTGATGATAAATGTCTGATTTGTTTCTTTGATTGATTGAGATATTATAAATGGACACCTTATCATGTACCACCATAAGGTAATGAATTAACTTTAGTAGGTAAAACATTAATCTACTTAGCTAATAAATCCCCCAAAGTAACATGCCTCGTAATTACCTGCCTTGTCTACAATTCTTTCTTTCTTACCATATGTTTCTAAATCAAATGGTCAATACCAGGAAGGGTGGTGGAATTGATCTACCTCCCAATCGACACACTCGGAGGATATTTAGACAACCACACCAACAACAAGCTGAGATGAATCCCCCGTATCCTCCCAATCCTCCACCAGCCAGAGCTGATCTCGCAGTTGCAGCTTAGATGTTGATAATGCAGCAGATGCCTGATATGATGGTGGATATGCATGCGCAGATGCGTCAGGAATGCCAAGAGATGTGCCAAGAGTGAAAGGAGATGTGTCAGGAGCGAAGGGCTCAACAGCAACAGCAGCAAGCACCACCACCACCAGTTCCACCCCGAGACAAGCACCGGGAGTTCATGAGCCATAAGCCACCGATGTTCACCAACTCTCCCGATCCACTGGACGCTGATGATTGGCTAAAGTCTATGGAGAAGATGTTGATTATTGCCCAATGCTCTGACCGGGAGAAGGTCATATATGCTTCTTGTCGTCTAACAGGTCCTGCTGCTGATTGATGGGATTCATACACTGCTGCCCATGATGCAGCTGATACTATTACATGGGTGGAGTTTTCTACTTAGTTCAGAAACTACCATATTCCTGCTGGACTGATGAAGATTAAGAAGAAAGAGTTTCTGTCACTCAAGCAGGAGAGCATGTCAGTAAGCAAGTACCGCGACAAGTTCATCCAACTATCCTGATATGCACCTGATGAAGTTGCTGAAGATGAGAGGAGGCAGGAGCACTTTATTGAAGGACTCAATGGACCCCTGCACTATGCCCTAGTGGCTCATACATTTCCATCATTCCAGAGGCTGCTCGACAAGGCCCTAGCTATTGAACACAAGCGTGTTCAGCTGGGAGATCTGAAGAAAAGGCTATATCCCAGGGTCAGGGAAGTAGCAGTGTTCATCCTCGCTACGTTTCACCCTAGGGTACACCAGTTCACACTGGAGGAGGCCAGCGCCCAGCTCAGCACTCACCACTGGGGACTCCACTGACTCGTCAGGCTGCCCCCACTGGCACCCCAACGAAATTCTCAAGACAGAGTGCAGGCACTACTTGCTACAAGTGTGGGAAGACAGGACATTATGCAAAAGTTTGCCCACAGAGGATTGCTACTACCCCAGTTCAGAACAAACAACAGACTCTAGGATCTGGCAAGGGATTCTCTATTGCCAGGGTTAATCAAGTCAGCGCTGATGTTACTGCTGAAGGAGCTAACATCGCACTTGGTATGTTTTACATTAATGCAATTCCTGCAATAATATTATTTGATTTTGGTGCTACACATTCCTTTATGTCTACTCGATATGCCAACACAAATGAGTTACCACTGAAAAATATGAAAACAGCAATGATAGTAATTACACCTAAAGGGCATGTTGAGGCAAGTTATATGACACATAGATTGACATTAAAAATTATGGGAAGAGAATTCTAGGCTACCACTATAATATTAGAGGCAAGCAGTATAGATCTGATCCTTGTATGTCATGGCTAAGAAAGGCAAAGGCCATTATACAATGTGGTAGGGGTACTGTAGAACTCACCAGCCCTAAAGGGGAAAGGTTTCAAGTTGAAATTGCAGTAACTACTTCTACCCAACGTGCGGCATTCTTTATAGATGAGGAGTTTGTTGGTGACAACATCCGTGTGGTTAGGGATTTTTCGGAAGTCTTTCCAGAGGAGTTACCAGGGATGCCACCAGATAGGGAAGTTGAGTTTGTCATTGATCTCTTACCTGGAACTGCTCCTATTTCTAAATGGCCATACAAGATGTCTGTAGATGAACTAAAGAAACTTAAGAAGCAGTTAACGGAGTTACAAGAGGCTAGGTACATTCGTCCAAGTTCCTCGCCTTGGGGAGCACCGGTTCTGTTTGTATAGAAGAAGGATGGATCACAGAGGATGTGTGTGGATTATAGATCTCTTAATGATGTTACTGTGAAGAACAAGTATTCGTTACCTCGCATTGAGGATTTATTTGATCAGATGAGAGGTGCAAGGGTATTCTCGAAGATTGATCTCCGATCAGGTTACCACCAAATGAAGATTAGGCCATCTGATATTCCCAAGATGGCTATCTAAACCCGATATGGTTTATATGAGTTCACAATCATGTCATTTGGACTAAATAATGCACCAACTTATTTTATGAATCTGATGAATAAGGTGTTCATGGAGTATCTTGACAGATTCGTCGTGGTATTCATCGACGATATTCTTATTTATTCCAAGAGTGATAGTGATCATGAGGAACATCTGAGATTGGTGCTACAAAAGCTACGAGATAATCAACTCTACGCCAAGTATAGCAAATGTGAGTTCTGGATTGACGAGGTACCATTCCTTGGACATATCATTTCTAATGGAGGGATATCAGTGGATCCTACTAAGGTCAAGGAGATAATGGCGTGGAGCATACCCACTACAGTTACTGAAGTTCGAAGTTTCTTGGGACTTGCAGGATATTATCGGAGATTTATTGAAGGCTTCTCTAAGATTGCTAAGCCGATGACCTCACTTCTGGAGAAGGGAAGAGAGTTTAAGTGGGACGAGAAGTGCCAAGATAGCTTTGACCAACTGAAGAAGAGATTGATGTCACCCCCAGTGTTGGCTATGCCAGATCTATAGAAGGGATTTGACATTTATTGTGATGCATGCGGCCAAGGCTTGGGATGTGTGCTTATGCAAGAAGGACATGTGATTGCCTACATGTCTCGTCAGTTGCGGAAACATTAGTTGAACTATCCCACTCATGACTTAGAACTGACAGTCGTAGTGCATGCGCTTAAGATATGGAGGCATTATATCATGGGAACCAAGTGCTAAGTGTACACGGATCATAAGAGTTTGAAGTATATATTCACCCAAAAGGATCTCAACCTTAGGCAACACCGTTGGTTGGATCTTATTAAGGATTATGACTGGGAAATTCATTATCATCCGGGCAAGGCGAATCTAGTTGAAGATGCCTTAAGTCGGAAGGAGCATGTCCATTCAGCTATTGTTGCTCAGCTATCCGATGAGATTGTTGAAGATTTCAGGAGACTTAACCTGGGAATTGTTGCACACACTGAAGGAGTCACCATTGAATTGGAACCTAACTTGGAGCAAGAAATCCATAAGGGTCAGATTGATGATGCTAAAATTCAAGAGATCAAGGATCTTATTACTGAAGGTAGAGGTCCAGAATTCACGGACGATGAGCAAGGCACAGTATGGTTCAAGGACCAGATATGTGTTCCGGAGATTGATAGCCTTCGTGAGACTATATTGAAGGAAGCCCATGATTCTGATTATTCCATTCATCCTAGTAGTACTAAGATGTATCAGGATTTGAAGCAGAAATACTGGTGGTATGGGCTGAAGAGAGATGTGGTTGCACATGTGGCTAAGTGTGATGTGTGTCAAAGAGTCAAGGCCGAACATCAAAGACCAGCTGGATTATTGCACCCACTTAAGATACCTGAGTGGAAATGGGAAGAAATTGGTATGGATTTCATTGTTGGACTACCCCGCACTCCTGCAGGGTATGACTCTATTTGGGTGATTGTGGACAGACTGACGAAAGTGGCTCACTTCATACCTGTGAGAACTAACTACACGGGAGCCAAGCTAGCAGAATTGTATATGACTCGGATAGTTTGTCTACATGGGGTGCCTAAGAAGATCGTGTCAGACCGAGGATCACAGTTTACTTCTTGGTTTTGGAAGAAGTTGCATGAGTGCTTGGATACATAGTTGAATTTTAGTTCAGCCTACCATCCTCAGACTGATGGGCAGACCTAGAGGACCAACCAAGTACTGGAGGATATGTTAAGAGCTTGTACTCTTAAACATGGTGGTAGTTGGGATAAGAGCTTACCATATGTGGAGTTCTCATACAACAATAGCTACTAGGCCAGTTTTGAAGATGTCACCGTTTGAGGCTCTATATGGCAGAAAGTGCAGGACTCCACTATATTGGGATCAAACTGGTGAATGACAGTTCTTTGGGCCTGAAGTTATACAAGAGGCAGAAGAACAAGTGCGAATGATAAGTGAGAATTTGAGAACTACGCAGTCAAGGCAGAAAAGCTATGCGGATACCCGGAGAAGACTGCTAGAGTTTAAAGAGGGTGATCACGTGTATCTAAAGGTGTCACCAATCTGGGGTATGAGGAGATTTAAAATGAAAGGGAAGTTGTCCCCTCGTTTTATTGGACCCTTCTTAATCCTAAAGCGAGTGGGAGGAGTTGCGCGTGTTCCCGATCATCTTGTGCGCGTTCTCGCGCATGCAGCCCCACGCGCGTGGTGATTGATTTTCGGTTTTAATTAATTTTAAACTTTGTTTAATTAACGTGCTACATCGCGTGCTTCGTCACGTGGCGAATTAGTTTGATTTCAGATTCTATTAATATGCTGCGTCGCGCACTTCGTCGTGCGACGATCCATTTTAATTTCAGATTATTTAATATGTGGCATCGCACGACGTTTTGTTTTAAATTCAGTTTGGATGACGTGTGCCGTCGTGCGCTTCGTCGCATGATGTTTGACGTCATTTTTATAATTAATTCAAGTGTCTCGTGGCGCGCCCCGTCGCACGACGAGTCGCACGTTTCGCCACGCGACAATCCTTTTAAATTTACTTTGGTCTATTTATAATGATTAAACATGAAACATGATTTTATCCTATGGATAGCGCGATGGCCGAATAAATATTATTCTGTTTAGACGAGTACTTTGATTTATAATCGCGTAACGTGATCACTCTCGACCGTAGCCTTGACCGTTACTCTCTCTTTCTCGCTTAGTCGTAGGTGTGAGCCCTGCACCGAGCGTCTGTTTATTTATGATATTTTATTGCATGGTGGACTGTTCTTTTGTATTAAATTTGTGGAATGTATGTTTGAACTCGTATAGATAATGGTCAGTTGGTGGAGTCCGAAGGAGTTGTAGGTGAAGACCCTGAGCAGCAGCTGGTTGGTGAAGGCAAGTGTCCCTTGACCCATCTATGTCCTACTCATTCTTATAATTCACTCCCCTCATTTACACAGTTTATACCTAAGGATTGACTAACTTTTGTTCATCTTGTCCTTGTTTACCTATTTTGGTTGGGTTGTTTTGGTTTAGCTATATGCTAGTGCTTCACATTAATCAATGAACATGATGAGATTATCTATGATACGTTGTTTTCCCTTTTGATTATGATGATATACTTGTGGCATTTAAGGGGACTCGAGCTGTTTCTCGAGTGCCTCTCCGTAAGGACTGGTTCGTTGGATGACCGCTTGGGAAAACAGTGCAACCATGAGGGTGGAATGGGACACCCTTAGCTAAATAATTAGAGGAACTGGGGTGTAGTTCGCTTCTCCGTCATGCCGTCAATGGGACTCGGTGTATGCGGCTCGCTCTGCCAAGGGTGGTTTGCCCCTTGGGGAGGAGTGCGGTACATTTAGGAAACCTAACAGGCGGCTACAGACTCAGGGAGTCTTTGTAAAGGCTACGTAGTGAAACCCTGCCTATTCACCTTGGTAGTGTTTAAGGGTTTGATCGGCCCGAGTCAAGAGGGAATCACGACTTATGGGTAAAGTGCGCAACCTCTGCAGAGTGTTATGAAACTGATATATCAGTCGTGCTCGCGGTTATGAGCGGCCAAGGGAGGTCCTTTGATTAGAGATACTTTGATCAGAGATGTTTGGTTTATAGGTGGTGATGAGGATGATGGTTTTGGTTATGCTTATGGTAATGGTAAGTGGTATTATTTCCGTTTGGAAAGTGTACTTTGGGTTAACAACTTGGGTTAATGCTAAAACCTGGCTTTCCACTAGTAATAATAACCTGACCAACTAAAAGCAACTGCTTGACTTAACCCCACATAAAGCTAGTCCACTACAGCCAAACGGGACAATTGCTGAGTATGTTGATGTGTACTCACCCTTGCTTTACACACCAAACCCCCCAGGTTGTCCACGTTGCAACCACTGCTCAGGAGAAGATGAAGTCGTGGAGGAGGACTTCCAGGAGTTCCAAGAGTACAATGAGTTCCAGGCATGGGTTAGTGGCAAACCCCCAGTCGGCTGCCTGTGAAGGCCGTGTTTATCTAAGTTTCATTTCTGCACTTTGATAATTATTAAAGACTATGTGGATGTCTCAGACATCATGATGTAATCGACTATTATACCTTCTTTTATGTTATTATTTGAGCACTGTGTGATGAAGTCCAGTTATGTAACTGCTGTGTACGTGAATTGCTGATCCTGGCACGTACATGGTTCGCATTCGGTTTGCCTTCTAAAACTAGGTGTGACAGGAGCGCAGAGTAAGTTCCGAAGCTCAAAAGTCGTTCCTAAGGGAATGCAGAGCCAAAATACCACCGAAATAGAAGGTGAAGAAGCTCCAAAGTCGTTCCTATGGGGATGTAGAGCTTAAATACCACCAAAATATAAGGTGAAGAAGCTTCAAAGTCGTTCCTAAGGGGATGCAGAGCTTAAATACCACCGAAATATAAGGTGAAGAAGCTCCAAAGTCGTTCCTAAGGGGATGCAGAGCTTAAAGACTCCAAAGACATCCCTAAGGGGATGCAGAGTCTTGAATGTTTCAGTGTGGGTGTGTGTCTTCGGCATAAACATCATGTTGCATCATATCATCGCATCATTGTGCATAGCATTACATCATACATCATATCGCATCAATAGCAGACTGAGCACGAAGCAAATCTTCGGCAATAACTTGATCAATGAAAGCGTGCTGAGGCACGAAGCGAACCTTTAGCAAATACAATTCTACCAGGAAAATGTGTTAACAGTATCACACAACAGATTTGCCACCAAAGGGCCTCTTTCTTAACGAAGTATGAAAAGAAGGGAAGGTGTTTTTTCGCCGAAGGCTCAAAAATGGTATGTGCGTAAATTTCATGCATCGCAAAGAAATATATTACATTAATTTACATGTTTGATAATTGTTTCATACACACATGTTACATTGTATCATTACAACAAAAGCCTAGTCTTCTTTAAGAATTTTCTCGGCGGCCTCGTTCAGCAATCTGTAGACGACTTCATCAACGATGATATTAGCAACACTCATCACATCTAGCGCCTCTTTCATAACGGGATCGGCCTGGGGGTCGTATGGCTCGGGTAGCGGTGAAAGTTCAGCTGTAGTAAACAAGTCATTAGTCCGAATTTAGAAAACAAACACCGAAGCTAAAAATTCAATAATAATATATATACGCCTTGCCCACTCAACAGCTTCTTCGGCTTGCCTAGCTTCTTCTCGAGCGTCATGGGTTTCTTTTTCATTTTTCCTTATAATTTCGCTGGCCATTTCTCGGCCACCGTTCACCCAGACATCAGAATAAAACTTCCCACCCACCAAAGTGGCTTTGGCCAAGGGGTCCTTCGTGTCGTCTATGGAGAAGGCGGCTTCGGTCTGGGCCATAGTTTTAACATGGTCACAACTAGCCTTCTCCAAAATTGCTGCAACCCCCCGAGCGCCGGCGAAGGCACAAATATCACCATGATCACGAAGGATCTCTTCAAAGGCTTCGGCTTCTTCACCTATCCAATCAAGGACTCCTTCGGGGTCACCTCGAATGAACTTTTCTTCCGAAGAGTACGCACCCACCTTGGCAAAGCTGGTTTTCAGTTTTCTTACGGAGTCCAAGGATTTCTCAAAGCATCTCTCCTTGGATTCATGAAGCTCTTCAACATTCTTTTCCAGCCTAGCATTCGACCATTCACTTATTTCTTGCTTTACTTTTGCAACTTCAAAATTTTCATTAGCCTTGGCAAGTTTTTTCTGAAGGATCTCAACTTCGGCTTTATGGGCTTCAGATTGCATTAAATTTTGCTTCGTCTTTTTTCACTGTATCCACCGATGAAAGCAGAATTTTATCTTTCTCTAAGGCTTCATTTCTTAGTTTGATAACCTCTTACCAAAGGTTGCCGAGGGCTATCTGGCAGCTTTCATCCTCAACATTTTTCTGCGCCCTCAAAGCGTTGCTAAGAATTAAGCCCTATAAAAAGAAGGGAGATATAGGATCAGCACGAGAATAAAAGGCAAAAGATAATCTATTTATAAGTCCATAACTTCCGTACCTTTAGACTGTTGTATGCAAGACTGTCTGCGAGGTCATCCTTTGACATGGCAGAGAGGCCAACTTCAAGCTTCGAAAATCCCATGTTTTGCCATCTCCCGGCAGACAGATATTTCCTTATTGTTTGGGAGACAGTATAGAAAATCATCTTCATTGGTGCCATTGTACACTATGGCCCCCCTTCGGGTACTTCAATTCCCGGGCGTAGTGTTTGGCTTCCGTGATTTCTTCTTCAGACAACCTTTTACCCGAAGCATGTCGTATAATAAAGTCAAGATCGTCGGAGGGTGCTTCGAGAGTAGAAGATTTAACTTTTCAGGCGTGCCTTTCTTCTCCAGAGTCAAGCCAGCATCTAAAGATTCTTGTTCAGTTCTTTGCTCAATTCTGGCAGGCACTGCCTCATTGGGCACTGAGGGCCCAGCTTCGGCTTCAACACGAGCCGTAGCAGCTTCGGCAACCTTCTTTGCAGGGGCAGGAGTCAATGCCCTTGTGGACTCCATGACGGCGTCCAGCATGCTAGCCATCCTTCTCCTCTTGGGAGTTATTGCAGGAGCCCTTGATACCTTCAGCAATTCTGGCTCCGCTGGCGGGCTCAAGATTTTTGGCAGCCCTACCATTTCCTCTAGCTCTGGCTCTGTGGCCGCCTTTCCTTTGGCTTCGGCACCATGTTTTGGTGTTTCGACTGGCTCGGCTGCAGGAGCCTTCGGCAATTCAGCTAGTTCTTCCCTAGGAATGGCAGGAGCAGGTTGTTCTACCTCAGCAGTGGAAGATGTCCCTTCACCAAGCTTCGGCATTGTTGTTGTTTCCATGTATCTAGGCCGGTGCGTTAAAACCTTGACCTTTTTGCCCTTCGGCACAACAGAAATGGCCAAAGTAGCAGTTTTTCTTTTCTTTCCCTGCTTTCGCAAGGGATAGCTATAATCAGGGTATACGAAACCAATGACGTCAAAAACTCTATTCAACCTTTTCTTGCCTCGACCTTCGAAGGCCAAGGTCATTCATCATCTTTGGCCCTTGTATAGTCCCCAAGTAATTCATCACTGGTTGCCTCAATACTGCTCAACCACTCATCATTTGGCTCATCAAACTGGTCTCTATATCTGAAGGTGTATTTCAAGTAAACTAAACCGTCTTGACTAGACCCGGCAGCAGCTTCCTTCGGCATCTCCCACTCACTCACGAGCGGCCATACTCTGTAGGCAATGTGCTCTTGAACCAAGTCTCTTGTGCCAATAAAAGTACACACAGTGTTGAAACTCCTCTGGCATGCTTCTATGTCATTCCCAAGAGCAGTGGTTGGCCTCCTAACGCCAAAGCGAGACCAAATGGGGCGCTGAATAATCCCTTTTATATCTTCCCTCTCAACTAAATTATTCTTCACGTAAAACCATTCTTCCATCCAGGCTCCTGGCCACCTTTTCCGAAATGTTGGAACTGGGAAGCTTACATCAGGGCGAGGCACGAAGCCATAACAACCGAAGTTGTTGTGATATTGTTCCTTGCCAGTAGCCTTCATTTCATACAGCAACTCGTGCATATTGTAGAAGCACTTTGTGCTTGGCTCTAGCCCTTGGCTTCTCACGACCCAAACAAAAACTCTCATCCTAATAATGGCTTCAGGGATAATCTAATGAAGGAAAATTGTGAAGGTCTTCAGCACTTCAACCAGGAATTTGCTTAACGGGAACCGAAGCCCTGCCTTCATAAAGCTCCTGTAAACAACCACTCATCTTCTTCGAGAGCAAGGGTGGCACTATCCCCTCCAGCTCTCATAATGGAAATATCTCGGAAATATCTCCCTTTCATAGCATCAATTTGACTCTGCTTAATGGATGATTTTCCGAAGATGGTGTGACTTGGTCGCTAGGGCCGATTGTTAGCATCTTCGTCTTCACTTTCCATATCAAAGCTTCCGCTATCATCAGAATCTTCAGACAAGTCAGCTAGCATTTCGTCTGTAATTTTCTCCGTGTTTGTTTTCTCCATAGCCTCGTAGAAACCAGCTAGTGCAGGATCAGCAACCTTCTTCTCGTCAGCCATTTGATCGACACTTGAACAAATGTTGAAGCTCACAAAACAAGCGAGATCTGATAGCAAGAAAATTAAAACTTGAGAAAACAACACAAGCGATTGAAATGGTGTAGCAAATGCTATCGTTGTAGGTTCCTATTTATATGCCTAGTGCATTGCAACTTGGCGGGGCCCATTTGTCATTGACTTTCGCTATTCTAACGAAGGGAAGGTGTTTTTTTGAACCTTCGGTTAAATGCCTTCATTCACGTCGCAGTCTGAATTTGTTAGACGCAAAAACAAATTAATACCGTGAGGGGCTACTATTCGGGGCCTTCCTCTTCCGAAGGTCCTCAAAAACACAACTAACATGTTTTTCAGTATAGAATACTGTCACAGGAAGCTTCGGCTTTGAGATGAAGGTGTGCATGGTATGAAAGGCGCAATTTGGAAGAAGGATGAACCAGCTCCGAAGCTGTGGATGGAGAAGCTTCGGCTTAGCACAAGGACGGTGGTGGAGAATGAAACCGACCTAAAGAGGAAAAGACTGCTTAGTCCTCGACAGCTTGCCTTTTGTCTAACAGTAAATGTCAGGGACATGAATGTAATTTTTCCCAGGCTGCGTCCTGTGCTTATAAATAGATGAACAGTAACATCGTACTGTTCACGCTGACTGGTAATCACTCATGCGTCATTCCTGCTTTTTCACCTTCTGTCAAGCCGAAGGTACAAATGTAATTTAAACATCGTTGATGTTTGTTCATGTTTATATAATAAGAATATGAATAGTCTAATGATTTGAAATGATTATTCATATTCCCTTCGTGTTTCATATGTCTTTGTTTACATCCTTGCTTATTGAAATGATGAAGGTACGTCCTTCATGACCTTCGTCCGAAGATCATTATATCCTAAGGGAGATAATGCTTCGAAGGACGAAGGTCTTTAACCATTAACACTTGTGTTGCCTTGTTCTTGATTCATAGCATTTGAGAACAAGTGACCAACAGGATGCGGAACCTAGTGCAATAGATCTTTTCAAGGAGATGCATTGCAGCAAGAAGAAAGGTTTTAGTGAAAATTTTCAGAAAGCTATTGTAAGAGCTTGTTTTCATTTCATGTTTGTACTCACAACTTGCAACTTGTGGTATACTATACTGATGAATAGCCTTTAAATTTTATATTAGGTTGACATGGAAGAAATGGTAGCAGCACCAGTTTAGGATGGAAAACAACCAAAATCTCCTACAGAAGTTGTTTCTAATGTGCTACCGGGCTCCAGTGTGTTCCTACACAATGTTGGTCTTCAATTCGTCTCCAAGAAAAGCTCCACAACAACTGTTTCTGCAAAGGTTCAACAACTTCAAGATGAACTGGAGACCGAGAAGCAAGAAAAAGATGGCATTCGGGAAGAAGTAGAAACCTTGAAGGCTCAAGCACAAGCATCTCAAGAGACCATTGATAGTATGAAGAGGTCGATGGAAGAAAATAACATTCTCCTTCGTCAATTATTAAGCTTCAATCGAGGCCAAGTGCCTCCATCTTAAGTCTAGTTGACCACTATAGGACCTACAACCTTATGGCTACTATAGTGGCTAGTTACAGTAGCTCTAGATTTGAAGTTATAGGATCATTTTCAATTATGCTTAATGTTTAATACTTTGAGTTGAAGTTATTAGAATTGTTTTGGATTTTAAGTTAAAGGATTTGCAGTTATATGTTTTAAAGTTATATTATTCTCTGCTAGATGAAATATTTTTGTTGAACAAATTCATATGATATTTTGGTTGTGATGTGTAATATTCTATGACGATATGAATGCATATGATGTGTTCCTTGCGATGATGATTGTATCTGTCACAAATGCTTTGCCACATCACTTGCCATGTCATCATAGTTTATGACGAATTTTTTTGTCACAAATGCATTGCCACGTAAGCGTCCAACACCTTCCAATTTGTGACGAAGAATTTCGTCACAACAATTTTGCCACGTCATCTGCCACCTGGCTTGCCACATCATCGAATCTATGACAAATATTTTTGTCATAAAGGTTTTGCCACGTCATATACCATGTCATCACCATTAGCCACATGGCAATGCATGTCAGTATGAATTGTGACGTTTTTATGGTTGCTTATGACAAAATAGAGTGTCATAGATTTAGTGACGAAGCTGGTATGCGTCATAGAATCTATGACGATTTTTTGATCATCGTCATAGTAGGCTATTTAACACGCACCTTCCGTGACGATGACTTTTTCGTCACAATGAAGTCACCAAAACATAAACTGTGACAAATAAACACTAGTTAGTGACGTAATCATTATGTCACAGAAGGCCTAAAAGGTTGTAGTGAGGTCAGCCCCTAGCTCTATAAGAGGCACTCCCTAAGTTCTGGATTGCACTTGGGTTCTTAGTTAGGGATAATCTTGTCATCACAATCTGACATTGGAAAGATGTGTCAGTTGATGTCAAGAATCAAATATGGAATAAGCTATTAACGAGGTTTGTTCTACCTTGGGGTTCAGAAGAACTCGTGAAGGAATACACGATGAAGCAGCTTGCAATCAATTTTCGAAACTGGAGGTCTGAGATGAATACAAAATTTACAAAGAAAGGCCTAGACCCGACAAAAAAATATAAAATATCAGAAGGTCAGTGGGCAGTATTTCTAGAGCAGAGGAGCAGCCCTGAATTCATATCTCTAAGCGAGGCAAATTCAGAACTATCTAAGAAGAACAAGTACCGCCACCACTTAGGCACAGGTGGTTACAAGCATCAAGTTTCTAAATGGAGACAAGAAGACGCCGAGAAGAAGGCCGCAGGGTTGCCGACGCTTTCCGAGCAACTTGGTGAAAGGACGGCTAGTTGGATCCGTACTAGAAAACCCAGGGAAACTAAGTCGGGTGTATCTTTTGATGATTCAAATGTCGAAGTAGCTGTGAAAAACATATATGCAATGGCAGCTAAGTAGAGCCAAGGATCATTTAAGCCACAAAGGGAGAGAGACATCCTAACGGCCGGTCTCGGTAACCCTAAGCATCCTGGTCGTGTATGAGGAATCTCGTCTAAGGAAGGATGGAAGGAAGGATTCGGACCACAGTGGGAAGGTTTGTACAAGAAACGTGATCGATACAAAGAAGAGTTGTCGGATTATTTTAAGCAGGAGGCAAAGAAAGAGTTCAAAGACCTGATGTCTCAAATGCTATCAAATCCTCCACCAGAATTGATGCAACTGTTGGCGAGTGTGATGTCTGTACAACAGAGGACCACTCCACACATGCAAATAATTCCAGCAGTTGAACAGCCAGCTTCCACCGATTGTACAACTGTCCCAAGCTCTGTCACGTCAACAGGAAATAAGGTCCGTTATCCAGTTGATAACATAACAAGGCCAGTGACGTGCACACTAGTTATAAGATATGGTATTAACAAT
Source organism: Zea luxurians (assembly GCA_029449295.1). NCBI lineage: Eukaryota > Viridiplantae > Streptophyta > Magnoliopsida > Poales > Poaceae > Zea > Zea luxurians. The sequence continues at coordinate 310,264 of JAOPSE010000156.1, forward strand.
AATCGCACGAAGCAAGTAGGAACAGGCATTGCGATCCCAGGACGCAAGTTTCATGGAAGCGACATACTAGATGATTATTGCAGGGTAGAAGTGACGACGGTCGTCCAAGGATCTGAGGACCACATGCTAGACATCCCTGGGCCCGAAGGAATCAAGACACTTGGACAAGCCATCAAAATTTTCATCCTTTGGCTTCGAAGGGATGTCGATTTGGTTGATCCACCAACGTCGTCGTCGTCTCATCCCCAACCATCTCTGCCTCCTCAAACTTTAGTACCTTTACATCCATCATCACCTCCACAATCTTCCCATGCTGCTCCTCATCCTCTTTCTAATCCACCTTCTCTGCCACAAGCATCAACATTTAGGACACCACCACCTTCTCCACAATCATCAAGGGATTCACGACAATCAAAGAAATCTAATTTCCCTCTACCAAAATTGGTGTCCACATTCGAGAAAAAGAAGAGTAAAGCTACTACTGTTGGCACAGCTCAATTTTTTAAAGGGATTGCACGGGACCTCATGTCACGTACTGTTGATTTGGCCAAGCACAAGGAGTCTGCAGAAAAGGCTAAGGCAATGGCCGCGAAGATAAAGACCCCAACTAAGGCAGATTATAAAAATGTGCCTAAACAATATGTGCCGGGCAGACCTCTACTAACTCTTGAGAAACTGAGGAAGGTCCCTGCTAGTATTATGTAACACCCACTTTGTAATTGCTAGGAATAATATCAATAGAGAAACATTTTCTCTTTATGTGAGTTTGATCTTTATTCATCATCATATGAGAACACCATGTCCAAGAACAAATAATGAAAAGATATGCCACTAAATTGTTGCATCATGCTGGATATTTTATTTTGTGTGCATTTTGTGACAAGAAAAACATTAAATATCCAAATGAGAAATTAAATCCTAAAAGAAATGCTAAAATTTGGAAAGAGAGAAAGAAATGAATAATGTAAGGATTAAAATATGTAAATGAAGATACATTATTCCAACATTAGTGTGTGAATTTGTATCATGGACTCAAAACAGAAACTCACAATTCAAAATTTAAATTTGGATTTAAAAGAGTTAAAAATAAAAGAAAAGAAAACAGAAAATAAAAAGAAAAAAGACAAAGAACCTTACCTGGGCCTCGGAACCTCCATTTCGGCCCACCAGGAGATCCTCCCTCCGCGCAGCCCAACTGGGCAATTCACTGCGCCGACACCCGGGCCCGCCTCGTCAGCCTCCCACGCTTTCTCGCGCACGGTCTTGACCTCCCCGTATCGCTGTTCGGCCGGCCCCACATGTCATCCCGGTCTCAGCGAGCCCGACCGCGTCTCTCGCCGAACTCCGCGGGCACCGTTGCGTACTCGCCGGCATGGTAGCGTTGAGCCCAAGCCGATCCTCGCGCGCCCATAAGAGCCGGCTGCAACCTCCCTCTCCTTATCCTTCACCGTGCCGCACCCAAGCCTGACACCACCTTCTCCGCACGCCTGCAACCGAGGGAGTGCGCTCGCCGCTGCCATCGTCGATCCTTCACTGGGAGGAACACCCGGCCGTGGTGCCATTTAGAAGCTCCGTAGAATCACCAGAAACGAGATCGTGGGAGTCTTGGGCCGGGAAACCTAGCTGGTTGCCCTGAATTCGTCGCCGGCGCTGTTGGGTCGCCGTGAACCCGCGCCGCGTCGTGGCCGAGCTACCATCGTCGCCAATCCGAGGTAATTGATCCCCCATTGCGTTCGCCCTACCTCTGCCTTAGTGTAGCCTGGTTTAATTGGAGAATAGGGTCGGATTGTGGCCGAATCGGTGGGGCTCCGGCGAGCGGGCCGCCGCGGTAGGGGAGTGCGCCGCCGCGCTCGGGGTCCAGGGGAGGCGACGACTTCGCGGCCGTCGATCGGGGGATGAACGGCCGAGATTAGGCTATGGGATACCCCTTCGCTCGATCGCACAGAGACCGTTGATGCGTGATCCAGTGGCGCGGAGTGGATCCGCGACTCATTAAATCTGGGCCGTGGGTTTAGGATCCAACGACTGTCGTCGCATACCGATTCATTAAGTCTGAGATCTAATCTGGCGCATTGACTGCTGATCGGACGGCCCATATGGATGGATACCCCTTCGGCTTGCGCGTATTACAAAAGAACCCCTACACTTACTAGAAACCAACCCGCCATCCATCTCCACTGTTCTCTGTGTCTGTAGAAATTTACACCGAGACCCCTGGGTTTCTCCAGAATTGAGGCCCAGTCCAGGACTTTATAAAACCAGAGAAAATGATTATTAAATAGATTTTTAATAGGAAAATAATTGCTAGAACTTTATAAATTCATAGAAAATTCATACTAACTCCAAATTAATTCATTCCAGTTCCTAAAATTTTGTAATTTTATCCTCTTTCACTTAGTGTCTCTGTTTTGGGCATAACAACAGTAGGAAATTTATTTATCACTTAATCCTATTTAAAGCACATAAAACCTTTGAAAATGCATAACTTAAAATCTATAACTCAGAAAATTATGATTTCTGTTCCTAGGATTTTATTTTAATATGTAGAGTATCTTTGTATATTTTGTATATATGTTTGGTGTGATGTTAATTTCTCTATATGCACTGTGCTTGTTTGTATTGTGGCGAGTAGAAGAGCCCGTTGCTGAGGATCCTGGTGAGCAGCAAGTTGAAGTAGCTGAGCAGGAGCTCATTGAAGGCAAGTTGTGCCCTTGACCACTTTTTACCCAATAATGCTCTTTAATATCACTTATCCATGCATAGGTTAATTTTGATGGGACCCAATAGGACTCCCTAGATTGTTTATCTCATTACCTTGTTTACCCCTGAATCACTTGGGTAGTTTGCTATTGCTTTATATGGTTTTGGGATAATCATTTATTACCTCTATGTTCCAATTCTTGTTGTTATTCTGTTTATGTTCATGTTGTTATCATTAATGTTAATTGGAACATAGAGCTTAACTTGAGAACCACGTGCCACCACAAGGGTGGAATGGGACGCCCTTGGCTGACTAATTAGGAAAGCTAGTGGAAGACTACCTTACCCGAAAGGGGCAAGGGCAGTAGGGGAGAGGTCAGTGCGGGGAGGTCCCTGGTTGATTTTGCTGCGATGGCTATCAGCCAGGAACCCTTTACTGGATCTTCCCATAAACTGTAGCGGGTTTTCGGAAGCTAGTGGAACTTTGTAAAGGCCTCGTAGTGTTGCCCTGCCGTGCTTCCTAGGTAGAGGTATATGGGATTCATGACCCCTTGGCAGATGGGTAACATGACTTGTGGGTAAAGGGTACAACCTCTGCAGAGTGTAAAACTGGTATACTAGCCGAGCTCACGGTCATGAGCAGCTCAGGACTCTCTGATGTTTAAATTATGGAACTTAAATTCAATTTTGTCATTTGCATTGCATGGGTTTATTATTAATTTTGTTCTATTACTTTACTTATGGTTTGGTATTTACTCACACTTAGTAACTGCTAATAAAATTTGGACCAACTACTTAAAAGCAATGCTCAGCTTTAACCCCTGTCATTGATTAAGCCTTACACTTCGCATGAACTCACACCTTTGTGAGTTTGTGTCCACTGGTTCCCCACAACTTGTTGAGCTATGATCATGTGTGAGCTCACCCTTGCTGTCTCACACCCCCCCCACAGGAGATGATCAGGTGGTTCAGGAGGAGCTGCCTAACACGGAGGAGTTCGATCTGATCTAGGTGGCGTTTCCCAGTCGACATTGGCGCCGACGATCCTTAGTTGGTCTTATCTTTATTATTTTATTTTGTAATAAGTCTTCCGCTATGTAATAAATACTCTGATGTTAATGACATTTATCTCTATACACTCTGTTATTATATATGTTGTCTTCTTGGCGCATGTATGAGATGCACCCGGCTTTGTTCCTTAAAACCGGGTGTTACATATTAAAAGGTTGCATGACTGGTACATGCGTGCATCATCAGTTGGCAATGATGCCATTAGTGTGTGATGAGGACATCACTCCCATGGATACAAACAACACTCCTCAAGTTGACTCCTCAATTACTCGTACACGCGCTCAACAATTGAATTTACAGGTGATCTCGTTCCTAAGTAATTATTCTTGTGCATTTGAGAGTAGTATGCTATCTAATGATTTAATTGTACTTAGGAATGAAGGAGAGGACCAGCATAGTTGTATGAAAGTCCTTGGAGGCGGGGAGGACCAGCTAGGACGTCTAGATCAAGATGGAGGCCCAAACCGATTCGAGTTCATTTCAGTTTTGGATTCTAGGAACAGCCCGTAATAAAATGGACGCCCAAGTCGCATACGGAGTCGGATTTGCACGTTCTTTATATGGATGGAAAGATAATTTCGAGGAGCTTCCAATAGCACCAGTTTCAGGTCCAAATTCATCAAGAATCGACGGGAATTGTCTAAACAAGTTGACGTCCAGAATCTGTTTCGGCGCTGCGACGCCGTCTTTTGGTCTTTTGGGCCGTGTATCTTTGTTGAGCCCATTAGAGGCGCGTCCAAGGGGTCTTGCATAACCCTAGAGTCTTTATTAGTAGCCACCACATTCTTGTTAGGGTGGGTTTTGCTTAAGTTAATCTGTCAAGAACAATTCGTCGTTAGTTCGGTTTGTGAGACCCCAACTCGAGAGCGTAATCATCCATCCGCAATTTTTTAGATTGTGTTTCTTTCTCGTTCTTGCTTGTGTCTTCGATTCACAGGCAAGGATTAGCCTTCGTGGCGAGGTCAATCGAGCAGCGCATGGTTGATAACCAGAGGAGAAGTGGTACTGCGATTGCGGGGCTCTAGTCTTGTTGATTGGAAGCCGAATCGTCTGTATGACATCTCCACCAAATCGATAGTTACCTTCATCTGACGAAGGATTGGGCACCCCGTTCCTACCAAGTGGTTTTCAAAGACTCAGGTATTACCGTCAGGCTTATCCTAGTTTAGTTTATGTTTTTCATCCTATAACTCCAGAAAATTGCCATACAAAAAATTCCCGCTGTTCTAGAACCCTTGTTTAGCCTTTGCAATTTCGTTTTCAGTTTGGGTTTATTCAGTTCGTGTCTGTGCTAGAGTCGTGTTGCTGTTTTAGGGTGTATCTTCGTCGTAGTTCAACTACACCTTTGCCGCTATCCCATCCACCATTATTCAGATCACAAGTCAATCCACCCCATTAATCGACTTGCCCTCGCTAGCCACCTTGTGTGACTTCTCGTCGTGCCAGCCCTAGATAGGATGCGAGCCGCATTGAGTCTTCTGCCTACACCGCAGCCCTTCCTTATTCATCTGGCACAACCTATTTACAACCGCATCCCTTCCTTATTCATCTGGCACAACCGCCTTGAGCCGCCTTGAGTTTTGCCCTAACCGCCACTTTCTAGTCGTGCCTCCCAAAAACATAACTTGAGGTACCTTCCTTAAAACGGGCATAACTTTTCACTCGGTTGTCCAAAAAATCTGAAATTTTTACAGGAGCTTGGTGACGCCATTCTGAGGCTAACTGGCCTTTGGCCCGTTTGGTTTCGATAAAATTGTCGAAAAAATCAGGAAAATAAAGAAATAAATTGTCAAAGCTCTTGCACGCTTTTCAGAGAACGTGTTGATTTTCTGTAGACCACATCTGATCTCTGTTTTAGGTGAAACTTGGTGTGGCTCCTATTTTGTTGCTTCTTGTGCTGAGAAAAATATTTAAAAAATCATACAAAAAAAGAAAAACAAAATCACTTGTGATTCCTACTAGTGCCTTTTTGGCCTCGCTAGTACAATATTTATGGTACTGCCATTCTGCTAGTTCTGTGAGCTTCTTCCATTGTTCTTTGTTCCAACTTGTTGTGCTACGCCTCGGATACATCTCTTAGCCAGCAATTGTGACTTGTGCTTTGGATATTTATTGAACTTCGCTCATCTGCACTCGATTTTGTTCCACATTCACATACATATTGTGCCTGTCCTACAGCTCCACATACTATATCTTCTGATCAATACAGATTTGACCTTGCAATCAGTGGTTTCACAACCTCTTGGTAAGTATCACGAACCAGCCTCCGATTGTACCGTCCTTTGCATTGTGTTTTCATTAGATACTAGTAAGAACTTGGTAAGACACGGTAGTGTGTGTTCCTATTCACCCAGAGAGCGCGTAGTTGCTTATTAGGGATAACCTTTACTGTTTGTTCCTGTTTTGGTGTTTCCAATGGCAGGATCCTATGACGAGATTGAGGTAGTCATTCCCACACAATTTTCCGATTGGGTCAGCCGTGAAGACTTCGATGTTATTTGCAAGCGTATGGAGGAAAATATGGAGGAAACGGTCCACAAGTCTATCCATGATGCGCTTATTGCAATGGATTTTGGCAAAGTGCTAGATAGGGTGGAGAGACGGATAACCGAGCTTGTCGATCGGGTTGCCACGTTGGAGACACATCCACTACATCAGTAGCCTCCTCCACCACCACAACCCCAGCAGCATCCACCACGGCATCAGCAGCCTCCACCACAGGCTCACGATGATGCCATTTTCGATGCACGTGGCAATTTTGATGAGGTAGCTACCAGAGACGCCCGCCTACGACGCCGTCTTCGTTGGAACAGGGTAGGTATGGGTGACAACCAGCGAGGTAATAACAATTGTATTCTCGATGACCCTTTTGCTAAGATTAAGTTCACCATACCTTCTTTTTTGGGTCATTATGATGCTGAGGCATATCTTGATTGGGAGATGACAGTAGAGCAAAAATTTGCCTCCCATCTTATGCCTGAACACCATCAGGTTAGACAAGCCACTAGTGAGTTCAAAGATTTTGCTATCATTTGGTGGACTGGTTTAGTGGGTGATGGTAGAGAACCAACTACTTGGGATGACCTAAAGGATGCTATGCATGATACATTTGTTCCCCCATCTTATCATAGAGAATTGTGTAAGAAACTGATGCGTTTAGATCAAGGGGATAAGTCTGTTCAAGATTATTATGGTGAGCTTCAAAAGGGGTTGCAGCATTGTAAAATAGTCGAGGGGATCGAGGATGTTATTTGTCGTTTTTATTCGGTTTTGAGGCGTGAAATACAGGATATTCTTGATTATAAAGATTTTGACACTATCGACAAGTTGTTCTAGTTTGCTATGCTTGCAGAGAAGGAAGTGCAAGGACGATATCAGTCATAGCATCAATCCCGAAGTACCTTTGGCGCCACCCCCTTGCCAAAGACGACACCTCGCACACCTCAGACTCCTTCAGTGCCCATGAGACCTTCGTCTTCCGCTCCCATCGCAGGTACATCTACTTTGCAGGTACCTGCCAAGAAACCAAATTCGGTGGTGCCTTCCAGTGGACGCACTTCGAGCATTCAGTGCCACCGCTGCCATGGGCATGGTCACGTGAAGAAGGATTGTCCTAGCCAACGGACGTACATTGCTACGGACGATGGGTACATTAGTGCGTCGGATGTGGAGGATGATGGTGTTACAAGTGATGATGCCGGAGATGATGCTGCCACAGCAAATTTCCGGAACATCATTGTGCAGCGTGTCCTTAGTGCTCAGCCAGAGACCTCCGGGCAGCAGCAACGCCATAATTTGTTCTAGACTTTCTTCGTCATCAAGGATCGACGTGCTCGTGTTATTATTGATGGAGGAAGCTGTAACAATTTGGTGAGTTCAGATTTGGTCAAGAAGCTTAGATTGCCCACACGCCCACGTCCGCATCCATACCACATTCAATGGTTTAATGATACCGGCAAGGTTAAGGTAACACAAACGGTACGCGTGCATTTTTCCTTGGTATATATTCTGATTATGCGGATTGTGATGTTGTACCTATGGAAGCATGCTCTCTTTTGTTGGGTAGACCTTGGGAATATGATAATGATGCACGTCACCATGGTCGGAGTAATACATACACTTTCATGCATAAGGGCCGGAAAATTACTTTGCTTCCATTGACTCCTACTAAGATTGTACAAGCTGACAAGGATAGAGCTGCAAATATAAATAACGAACCACCTTTTAAATCTGAAAATCAGCAAGCCATTCATTTGAAAGCTCCTGTAATGCTTGTTACAAAATCTGATCTTGCTGAAATACATGTTGATGATACTTGTTGCTATGCTTTAGTGTGCACAGACGCTTTATTTTCCAATGATGATATTGCTAGCACTGTGCATGCGCCTGTGACTAACCTTTTGCAGGAATTCAGCGATGTTTTTCCCGCTGAGATACCTCCTGGACTTCCTCCAATTCGCGGAATTGAGCATCAAATTGATTTGATTCCTGGAGCAAGTTTTCCCAATCGTGTTGCATATCGGGCAAACCCCGAAGAGACTAAGGAGATTCAGCGACAGGTCCAAGACCTTTTGGACCGTGGGTATGTACGTGAGAGCCTTAGTCCTTGTTCCGTACCTGTCATTTTGGTCCCAAAAAAAGATGGTAGTTGGCGCATATGTGTAGATTGTAGAGCCATTAACAACATCACCATTAGGTACTGTCATCCTATTCCTTGATTAGATGATATGCTTGATGAGTTAAGTGGTTCTAAATGGTTCTCTAAGGTTGATTTGCGTAGTGGTTACCACCAATTAGAATGAAATTGGGCGATGAATGGAAAACTGCTTTCAAAACTAAATTCGGCTTGTATGAGTGGTTAGTAATGTCTTTTGGGTTAACTAATGCACCTAGTACTTTCATGAGATTGATGAACGAGGTTTAACACCCCTTTATTGGTAAATTTGTGGTGGTTTACTTTGATGATATCTTGATTTACAGTAAGTCATTAGAGGCACATATGGATCACTTATGTGTTGTTTTTGGCGCTTTGCGAGCTGCGCGTTTATTTGCTAACCTCGAGAAGTGCACCTTTTGCACCGAACGAGTTTCGTTTCTTGGATGAGTGTAACACCTGGGCTTTAAGGGACAAAGCCGGGTGCATCTCATACATGCGCCAAAGAAGACAACATATATAATAACAGAGTGTATAGAGATAAATGTCACAATAATTAGAGTATTTATTATATAGCGGAAGTCTTACAAAATAAAAGATAAATATAAAAGGATCTAAAATCCATCCTTGGCACTAGAAAGTCAACTAGGAGACGCCACCTAGATCGAATCGAACTCCTCGTTGTGTGGCTCCTCTTGAACCACCTATTCTTCTCCTGTGGGGGGTGTGAGACAGCAAGGGTGAGCTCACACATGTTCATCGCTCAACAAGTTGTGGGGAATAATGTGGCATGAACTCACCAAAGATGGGAGTTCAAGTGATGTGTAAAGTTGATCAACAATAGGGGTTTAAAGCTGAGCATTTCTTTTAATAAGTTGATCAAATTTTATTAGCAGTTACTAAATGTAAGTAAATACCAAACCATAATAAATAATAATAGAACAAAATTAATAATAAACCCATGCAAATGCAAATGACAAATTGAATTTAGGTTCCATAATTTAATCATGCGAGAGTCCTGAGCTACTCATGACCGTGAGCTCGGCTAGTATACCAGTTTTACACTCTACAGAGGTTGTACCCTGTACCCACAAGTCGTGTATCCCATGTCGCCAAGGTTTGCAAGGCCCTTAGACACTATCGAGGTGAATGGCTAGGGATCCACTACGAGGCCTTTACAAAGTTCCACTAGCTTCCGAAAACCTGCTACAGTTTATGGGAAGAGCACTTGCAAGAATCCCCCGTCTGATCACCATCGCAGCAAAATCAACCCGAGAACCTCCTTGCATGCAATCCCCTACTGCCCTTGCCCCTTTCGGGTAAGGTAGTCTTCCACTAGCTTTCCTAATTAGTCGGCCAAGGGCATCCCATTCCACCCATGTGGTGGCACATGTTTCTCAAGTTAAGCTCCATGTTCCAATTAACATTAATGATCTTGACATGAACATAAATAGAATGACAAAATAATTGGAACATGGATATAATGAAAGATTAATCCCAAAACCATATAAGGCAATAGCAAAAACTACCCATATGATTCAGGGGTAAACAAGGTAAAAGATAATCATACTAGGGTGACCTATTGGGTCCCATCAAAATTAAACTATGCATTGAATAGTGATAATAAAGAATATTATTGGGTAATAGAAGTGGTCAAGGGCACAACTTGCTTGGCACTTGAGATTCCAATTACCAGTGTGATTCTTCAGATCCTCGTGACCTCATGGCTAGTTGTAGCAATACAAACAAACATGGTATAGATAAAATTAACATCACACCAAACATATATACAAACTGAATAATAACGATCTACGCGAAGCTACGAGATCGTGTGATCGAAAACTACTAAGATCGGAGTTATGATTAAGGAGTTATGATTTTATAGAAGATATGTGCAATTAAAATATTAAAGTATATTATAAATTGGTTAGCATAAATAATACGAGAATATCTTATAAATAATTAGCTCACTTTGATCTAAGTTATAAATGGACCATAGATCATATTTTAATAGATTATAATGATAAGTAGATTAACAAGGTTATCCAAACATCAGTTAAATAAAAGTCTAGTTATAAAATAATGAGACATGGTATAATAACTATTGTTATTGCATAGTAATTATTTATACGAGACTAACGCAACTTGAACGGATCAAATCGGAGTTAAAACGGAGGAGCTATGAATTTCCTAAGGTTTCATGTATTTTGCACAAGATTAAATAGGATATAAATTTTAATGTGGCTTTCATGTCAAAACAGTGGTACTAAATGATAAACAATAATATTATAGAATTACAGAAATTAGAATGGACTCATTTGGACTTAATATGAATTTTCTAGGGATTAAACAAATTCTAGCCATTATTTTCATATTAAGAATCCATTTCTAAATTTATTTCCCTGATTTCCTAATTTTCTGGACTGGCGCAATATTACAGAGAAAGGCAGGGTTTAACTCGTAAAATATCCCAGACTCAGACTGCTCCCGTGGGGACGGCGGGTTGGTTTCAAAGGAACTGAGGGACTTATTTGCAATCTGGCGCAACCGAAGAGGTATGGTGACATGTGAACCATTAGATCAATGATCGACGTCCCCGATTAGATCCGCCTTTAAGTGAACCGTTACGCGACATGGACCGCCCGATCTGAATCCAAGGGTCGGAACCCGGATCTAATCCCACCCCTCCATAGCCAATCCAATGACTTGGATTGCTTCAACCGAAGCGGTACAATCCAACTAATCTGGGCCGCCCATTACGCATCAACGGTCACCGGTTGTCTTCCTCCCACCACTCCAAACCGCGGACCGAACACGGCGACACACGTACGGGCGCGGTGGCGCCCTCACCGGGGTTACGTGAACTCGTGACGCGGTGACTAATCCTCTAGTCCAAATAAAGATATTCATAGAGGGAACCGAGGGGGACTTAACGGAGGTGCTTAACACCGCCAGAAGATGAAGTGGGGGCTTGGCCACAGGAAGGTGCGGACTTGCAGCGGTGATGGAGTTACGACGAGCAATTGTCGTGCTCCCGGTCGCCCACAACTCAAGACACCGCAACAAGTACGTCAGGCACACCACGGCGATCACCACCGATCGAACACAGGGTCCCAAGCGCGATCAATGGCGGGCGCCCCAGTTGGATCTCGAATCTGCCACGATGGAGTGGGCGTTCACAACAAGGATTTGAGGATGGCCGAGCAGGGAGGAGAGCGCGCTGGATCGAGGCCGCGGCGAGGCTGTAGGTACCCACGACCTGGGCGAGAACCAGAGGCTAGAGGGAGGAGAGAGGTTTGCGTCGAGGAGGTAGCAGGGAGGCGCGGTTGCTTGACGCCACGCTGGGATGGACCACGGGGCGGTCGCGGAGCTAGCATTTATACCCGAGGGAAACCTGCAAAGGTCGGTTGCCGAGGTGGAGTTGTTGCCGGGAATGGCGGACGCAGCCCGAGATCTTGGCAAGGCTGGTGTGATTCTATTTTGGGATTTCGGCAGGCAGCTGGGAAGATAGAGCTGATGACACTGGTCCATCTATCAGCGACCCGGTGTTGCAGCACCTAATTTCCAAGGCTATAGTGGCTAGCAAGGAGGGCCCATTCATCAGCGTCGCGCCAGGTCCAATTGCCGCACGCGAAAGTTGCTTGACGGGCCGAGCTGTGGGAAAGAGTCAGTGGGCCCAATTGGGGTTGGCTGCCCAGGCAGGGTTTAGTTCTCTTTTTTTATTCTATTTGAATTTCTTCCTAGGTTTCAAATTTAATACTTGAATTCAAATTCGATTTGAAAGCTGCCCCTAGGTTTAAAAATACTATTTTTTTTAAAAGGATTAGATTTATGTTTATTTTTTTATTATATAATTCTTTCTTTATATTCCTCTCCTTTTCTTCATTTCAAATTTAAATTCTAGTTTAAATTTAAACTTGTGGCCAATTTATCCCCAAATGATATTGCGCCATAAACAGTACTACTTTGGAGATATATTTATATACTATTTATATTTTTATATCCTTCCTCTTTTTCTTCTCCATTTCTATTTTTTTAAATCCTAAATTACAATTTAGTGTTCCACCCAATTTCAAAGTTTTTGTTATATTCCTATTTGGGTTATTATTATTATTGAATGCACAAACAAACCTCCTGTAAAGCATGCTTTGTTTGTGTTTTAGTAAGGGGTTATTCTCTTTTAAATGGACTTAGTCACATGACTCAAGAAGTAGGTGGCCAATCACATGATGAGATCAATTCTTATATAAGTCTTATAATTTGGGTATTACAATAAGGCCAAGGTGTATGCCATTCAGAGTTGGCCAACGCCTTCGACGGTGACACAAGTGAGGAGTTTTCTTGGACTTGCATGCTTTTATCGTCGTTTTGTGAAGGATTTCAGTACCATCGCTGCCCCTTTACATGAGCTGACCAAGAAGGGCATTTCGTTCCATTGGGGGCAGCCACAAGAGGATTCCTTTGCACTTTTGAAAGAGAAGCTTACTCACGCACCGCTACTCCAACTTCCTGATTTTGGTAAGACTTTTGAGCTTCAATGTGATGCAAGTGGAGTTGGTATTGGTGCTGTTTTGTTGCAAGGAGGAAAAGCCGTTGCTTACTTTAGTGAGAAACTGCATGGACTTGTTCCTAATTATTCTACATTATGACAAAGAATTGTATGCTCTCATTCGTTCTTTACATACGTGGAAACATTATTTATGGTCTAAGGAATTTGTTATTCATTCGGATCATGAATCAATTAAGCATCTTCGTAGCCAAACAAATCTGAATCGTAGACATGCTACGTGGGTGGAGTTTCTTGAGACATTTTCCTACATCATTAAACACAAAAAGGGGAGTGATAATGTGATTGCTGATGCTTTATATAGACGTTATGCCTTGTTGTCTCAACTTGATTATCGTATTTTTGGACTTGAATCGATTAAGGGACAATATGCATTAGATGATGATTTTAAACATGTGTTATTAAATTGCAAAGAGGGATGTACATGGAATAAATATGTTCTTAATGATGGATACTTATTTAGAGCTAACCGCCTACGCATTCCAGTTGGTTCCGTTCGTCTCTTGTTGTTGCAGGAAGCGCATGGTGGTGGTTTGATGGGCCACTTTGGTGCTAAGAAGACGAAGGCTGTGCTGTCCACACACTTCTTTTGGCCCCATTTGAGACGTGATGTTGAGCGCTTTGTTGCTAGATGCACAACGTGTCAAAAGGCCAAGTCACGGTTGAATCCACATGGTTTGTATATGCCTCTCCCTATTCCTTTGGTTCCATGGGCGGATATTTCGATGGCCTTTGTTTTGGGATTGCCTCGAACGAAGAGGGGGAGCGATAGTGTTTTTGTGGTGGTTTATCGTTTTTCTAAGATGGCACATTTTATACCTTGTCATAAAACGGATGATGTCGTTCATATTGCTAACCTCTTTTTCAAAGAGATTGTGCGCTTGCATGGTGTGCCTTCTACTATTGTTTTAGATCGTGATGCAAAGTTTTTGAGTCACTTTTGGCACACACTATGGAACAAATTGGGGACAAAGTTGTTGTTTTCTACTACTTGCCACCCCCAAACGGAGGGACAAACAGAGGTTGTGAATCGCACATTGTCTACAATGTTGCGAGCGATATTGAAGCACAATTTGAAGATGTGGGAAGAGTGTCTGCCACATGTGGAGTTCTCGTATAATAGGGCAGAACACTCCACCACCAAGGTAAGTCCTTTTCAGGTAGTGTATGGCTTTAACCCTCGTGCGCCTATTGATATTTTGCCTCTACCTACTATGGAGCTTGTACATAGTGATGCTAAGGAGCATGCTGATTTTATTTTGAAATTGCATGCTTCAACTAAAGAGAACATAGAAAAGATGACCGAGAAATATAAACTTGCTGGTAGTCAAGGTAGAAATCCAGTAAAACTTGAACCGGGTGATTTAGTGTGGTTACATTTACGGAAGGATAGATTTCCAGCTTTGAGAAAATCTAAATTGATGCCCCGTGCTGCTGGACCATATAAAATTTTGGAGAAGATTAATGACAATGCATATAAACTTGAGTTGCCCCCCGAGTTTGGGATTAGTCCCACCTTTAATATTTTAGATTTAAAGCCATATTTGGGAGAAGAAGATGAGCTTGAGTCGAGGACGACTCCACTTCAAGAGGGGGAGGATGATGAGGACATCACTCCCATGGATACAACCAACACTCCTTAGGTTGAGTCCTCAATTACTCGCGCACGCGCTCGATAATTGAATTTACAGATGATCTCGTTCCTAAGTAATTATTCTTGTGCATTTGAGAGTAGTATGCTACCTAATGATTTAATTGTACTTAGGAATGAAGGAGCGGACCAGCATAGTTGTATGAAAGTCCTTAGAGGCGGGGAGGACCAGCTAGGACGTCTCGATCAAGATGGAGGCCCAAACCGATTCGAGTTCATTTCAGTTTCGGATTCCAGGAACAGCCCGTAATAAAACGGACGCCCAAGTCGCTTACGGAGTCGGATTTGGACGTTCTTTATATGGATGGAAAGATAATTTCGAGGAGCTTCCAACGGCACCGGTTTCAGGTCCAAATTCATCCAGAATCGACAGGAATTGTCTAAACAAGTTGACGTCCAGAATCTGTTCCGGCGCTGCGACGCCATCTTTTGGTCTTTTGGGTCATTTATCTTCGTTGAGCCCATTAGGGGCGCGTCCAAGGGGTCTTGCATAACCCTAGAGTCTTTATTAGTAGCCGCGACATTCTTGTTAGGGTGGGTTTTGCTTAAGTTAATCTGTCAAGAACAGTTCGCCGTTAGATCAGTTTGTGAGACCCCAACTCGAGAGCGTAATCATCCATCCGCAATTTTTCAGATTGTGTTCTTTCTCGTTCTTGCTTGTGTCTTCGATTCGCAGGCAAGGATTAGCCTTCGTGGCGAGGTCAATCGAGCAGCGCATGGTTGATAACCAGAGGAGAAGTGGTGCTGCGATTGCGGGGTTCTAGTCTTGTTGATTGGAAGCCGGATCGTCTGTATGACATCTCCACCAAATCGATGGTTACCTTCACCTGACGGAAGATCGGGCACCCCGTTCCTATCAGTGTGCATATACGAGACCATGCTTTTATTGGTTCAGACCAAAAGGCCTTTCTTGCATTTGAGGATATGTGGTTAATGATGAACCTTCAGAAACTCGACGTGCAACTTGTGACTCTGTTTGCACTATAAGTGTCGCTCATATTTCCACATATATGTGTTATTATTATTAGTGAGCCGTATAAATTTTCAATATCAGTGTGCACTATAAGTGTCGCTCATATCCGGACCTTATTGTATATGCTTCTGCTCCCCGCCCAGGCGGAGACCCGATGCTGCCGCGTGGCCTAATACACGTGACGTAAGCTAACGGGTGGAGCCTGACGTAAGGCCTCGGGACTGCGTGGCCTCTGCATTTATTGCGGATAAGGCACGCCGCCTGTCCATTCCACTGGCAGGCGATGTGCCTCCTCCGCATTTAATGAGCCTTGTCCATTCCACTGGCAGGAGATGTGCCGCCTCCGCATTTATTGAGCCCTGTCCATTCCACTGGCGGCGATGTGCCGCCTCCGCATTTATTGAGCCCTGTCCATTTCGCTGGCAGGCGGCGACCAGTCCATTCCGCAGGCGGCATGCCTGTCCATTCCATTGGCAGGCAGTACATCCATACTGCTGCATGCATTATGCTCATCATTACTCGCGTGTTACCAAGGAAGCAGCTGCCGCATATCAATATTGTGTGGACTGCGGACATCAGGGCGCCAGGAGATTGCACAAGGCGTTAGTTACTCCTATAATATATTCCTTCCGTTATGTTCCTGGGCCCACATGTCGAGGCTCAGCATCCTTGTATGTGCCTCCCTTAAGCTATAAAAGGGAAGGCACACGACGTTACAAGGCAGGTTCACTCAGACTCTCAGACTCACAAGTTCATACAAGCTCTCAAGCTCACAGACTCAATACAACACACAGTGGAGTAGGGTATTACGCTCCGGCGGCCTGAACCACTCTAAACCCTCGTGTCCTCATGTGTTCTTCCACCTCCAGCAGACATGTAAAACGCTTAGGCCCCTCCTCATCTTAGGATTTAGGGCAGGTGCATTCCGCCACTCGACCGGATAATTTTCTCTCCGACATTTGGCGCGCCAGGTAGGGGGTCTTGGCATTAGGTTTTTGCTTGTTTTCCTGCTCGACAACATGGTCTAGATCGTCGAGCACCATGACTTCATTCCCGAGGACTTCCCGATGGAGGAAGAGGCTGCGTCTTCCATGCCATGGGCCTCCAGCCGCCCTGCGCCTAGTGCTACAGCTGTGTGCTCTGCGCGGCAGCACACTCCTACGCAGGCATCTAGAGCGTTAAGGCCTGTGCATGGGGCCTTGTCTGCAGCCAGGGAGTTGCTACGCCACCCTCCTAGCTCCACGGCCTCACCGGGGGCCATGAAGCAGTGGCATGACAATGTCGACCGTCTGCTCGGCATGGCGCATTCTAGCTCAGCCAGGCCCAGGCCTCAGTCATCCCGGTGTCAACATGAGGCGTCGGCGTCAGTGCGCTCACCCTTGGTGAGGGCCGCACCGACTGAGGACCTACGGGCGGAGCTCAACCACAGGCGTGCGGGAGAGGACGCTCCAGCATCTCTGGAGAGGACTGATGACCTGCAGGCAGAACTCAACCGCAAACGTGCGGGTGAGGACGCACGAGTCTCTCTAGAGAGGGCGTGTGAGTGCCGGCTAAACTTCGAGGGTCGCAACCTCGACCAAGACTTCGTTGTGGTCACACCACAAACTCCGAGGGGTGCCCGAATTCAGGTGGTTGTCCCGTTGGCCGGCATGGGCTACGCCGCACTGGCGGATCATCTCCACGCGGAGACTTGGCCATCCAAGTTCCGGCCACACCTGCCGGAAAAGTACGACGGTACATCAAACCCATCGGAATTCTTGTAGGTATACGTCACCGCTATTACGGCAGCAGGTGGAGACACTGCTGTAATGGCAACATACTTCCATGTAGCCTTGTCTGGGTCGGCCCGGACCTGGCTCATGAACCTCACCCTAGGATCGATCTACTCCTGGGAAGAGCTCTGTGCACGGTTCACAATGAACTTCGCCAGCGCTTATCAGCAACATGGTGTGGAGGCTCACCTCCATGCAGTGAGGCAGGAATCCGGGGAAACTCTCCGGGCCTTCATCTCCTGCTTCACCAAGGTACGAGGGACTATACCCCGTATCTCTGATGCTTCCATCATCACCGCTTTCTGCCAGGGGGGTACGTGATGAGAAGATGTTGGAGAAGTTGGCCACGCACGACGTGAAAACTGTCACCACACTCTTCGCTCTGGCCGACAAGTGTGCCAGAGCTGCCGAGGGTCGTGCATGGCATTCGGCACCACAGACCGGAGTTGCCCAGACGGGTAGCTCGGGTGCCGTCACCCAGGACGGCAAAAAGAAGAAGAAGAAGAAGAATTGCAGCCACGAGAGGCTGCAGACTGCTGCCCCGGTCATCGTAGCTGCGACTGGGGCCGAAACGAGCGCAACAAGCGCCCACGGCCTCAGGAAGGCAACAGTGGCTCATGTCCTGTGCACCCCAACAGTCGCCACGACGCCTCGGAGTGCCGCGAGATCATCAAGCTCACGAAGCGCATCAGCGAGTGGCGCGAGCAGACTTCCAAGGATGGCTCCCCACCTCGTCGCCAGCCTGGCAAGGAGAGGGTCGACGATAGAGATGTGGCCGCGGGAGAACGGGACCTCGGGTATCAGTCCCCCGAGCAGGTCCTCAAGGACATCCTCACTGGAGACTCCGACTCCGGTGACGACAACGACCGCCGCAAGAAGCTGTACGTGATGTACAGCGGGAGTTGGGAGCTCACCTCCCACAGGAACATGAAGTCCCTGAGCCGCGAGGTCCTGTCGGCAACCCCAGGGGTCCCGAAGGCCGCTCCACACCAGCGGTGGCGGAGCACCACTATATCCTTTGGGGCATCCGACTGCCCCAAGAACATGGCAGGGACCGGCATACTGCCGCTCATCACCGCCCATGTCAATGCCAACATCAAGCTGCATCATGTTCTGATCGACGGTGGGGCTGGGCTCAACGTCATCAACCACGCAGCGTTCAGGCAGCTGTAGATCCCAGGGTCCTGACTGGGACCCTCTCATCCATTCTCGGGACTGGGCGCTCAACCGGTGTATCCCCTCGGGAGCATCATGCTCCTGGTTACATTCGAGACAGAGGAAAACTTCCGCATGAAGAACGTCCAGTTTGACGTTGCGGAGGTTAACCTCCCGTTCAATGCCATCATTGGCAGGCCGGCCCTGTATCGGTTCATGGGCATTGCCCATTATGGGTATTTGGTCCTCAAGATGATGTCTCCAGCCGGGGTCCTCACCGTGCGGGGCGACCGCGCCGCTGCGCTGGCGACTGTGGAGAAGCTGCACGCCCTGGCGGCAGAAACTGCTCGCCTGGACATTGGAGGAAGGGACCCCTCGACCTCCGGTACCAAGGTGCCTACCAAGGTGCCAAAGGTGTAGCCATCCGGAGCGGACGACGTCCCCGTCAAAGCCATCCGGCTCTACGCAGATTCCCCCCCCCCAGACCACTCGCATTGCGAGTGATCTAGAGGAAAATTAGGAACTCGCGCTCGTCGCCTTCCTCCAGGCAAGTGCCGACGTGTTCGCATGGGAGCCGTCGCAGATGCCTGGGATCCCCAGGGAGGTGATCGAGCACCATCTGAAGATCTACCCTAATGCCAAACTGGTGAGTCAGAAGCCTCGGAGATAGTCCATTGAGTGGCAGGACTTCATCCAAAAGGAGGTCCGGAAGCTGCTGGACGATGGCTTCATCGAAGAGGTTCATCACCCAGTGTGGCTGTCCAATCCAGTCATCGTCCCAAAGGCAAACGGGAAGCTTCGGAAGTGCATCGACTACACCAGCCTTAATAAAGCTTGTCCCAAGGACCCGTATCCACTTCCACATATAGATCAAATCGTGGATTCTACCTCTAGGTGCGACCTCTTGTCCTTCTTAGATGCTTACTCTAGTTTCCATCAAATCTAGATATCTAGGGAAGATAGGAAGCATACCGCTTTTATAACAGTGGATGGGCTTTACTGCTATGTCGTAATGCCTTGCGGTCTGAAAAACGCATTGCCGACATTTGTGCGGGCGATGAGTAAGACTTTCGGGGATCTGATTAGGGACAGAGTAGAGATATACGTCGATGACATCATGGTCAAGACTAAGAGAGGGTTGACCCTAGTGGAATACTTAACCCTAGTCTTCGACAAGCTGCGGGCAACACGCACGAAGCTAAACCCGGACAAGTGCGTCTTTGGTGTCTTCGTAGGAAAGTTGTTGGGGTTCCTGGTTTCGTACCGGTTCATTGAAGCAAACCTGGAGAAGATCAAAGCAATTGAGGTGATGAGGCCTTCGGCCCATATCAAGGACGTCCAGAAGCTTACGGGGTCATTAGCCGCCCTTAGCCGCTTCATTTCAAGGCTAGCTGAGAGGGTGCTGCCCTTCTTCAAGTTGTTGCGGAAGTCCGGCCCATTCTCTTGGACCGAAGAGGCAGAACAAGCCTTTCAAGAGTCGAAGCAGCACCAGGTGTCCCTACCAATACTGGTAGCTCCAGAACCTGGGGAGCCATTGTATTTATACATCGCGGCGGCTGCAGAAGTGGTGAACATGGTGCTGGTCGTCGAAAGGATGAAAGGGAAATGTGCCCTTGGGCCATTTCTATAAGTGTTTTGGTGATTAAGTGTCCAACACAAATGTTTTGAACTCCTTATGTGGTAAACAAGCACAAGGTGCAAATCAAAGACAAAGTATGATTCTAGACTTAGTACATTTGTTTTTGAATACTAATGAGGTTATCTAAGTGCTAGAAACAGCAAGAAAAGAAACCGAAAAGACTTGGCTCGATGTAGCCAAATTTAGCTCAGTCTGGCACACCGGACAGTGTCTGGTGCGCCAGGCTGGTCTCCGGTGAAAATGTCGCTCTCAGGATTCAACGGCGGCGTACAGCTATAATTCACCGGACGGTACGGTGGTGCACCGGACTGTCCGGTGAGTCATCCGCGGCGAACTCGTCGCCCTCGAGAAAAGCAAAGGGGCGACGTGGCTATAATTCACCGGACTATCCGGTGGTGCACCGGACTGTCCGGTGAGCCAACGGTCGCCTACGCCAACGGTCAGCCGCGCAATCTTCGCGCGACACATGGTCGCGCCAATGGTCAGCAGGGGGCACCGGACAGTGTCCGGTCCACCAACGGGCCCGAAGCTGCAACGGTCGACTGTTCTCCGTATGGAAAGAAATCGTGCACCAGACAAGAACAGTAGTTGTCCGGTGGTGCACCGGACTGTCCGGTGCACCACATGACAGAAGGCAAGGATGGCCTTCCAAGTTTGTCTCCAACGACTCCTAGCTGCCTTGGGGCTATAAAAGGGACCCCTAGGCGCATGGAGGAGTCACCCAAGCATTCACTAAGCATCCTAAGACTCCAAGACTCCAACTTCACGCATTCGATTATATGTGATAGTGATTTGAGCTCCATTTGAGCTGTGAACTCCGTGTGTTGTGTCTCGAGCTCAAGTCGTGACTTGTGTGCGTGGTTGTGCTGTGTATTTGAGTCTTGTGTGTGTTGCTCTTCCCAACCTTACTCTTGTGCGTTCTTTGTGATCAATATTGTAAGGGCGAGAGGCTCCAACTTGTGGAGATTCCTCGCAAATGGGAAAAGACTATAAGGAAGAAAGTTGTGGTATTCAAGTTGATCATTGGATCACTTGAAAGGGGTTGAGTGCAACCCTCGCCCATTGGGACGCCACAACGTGGAAGTAGTCAAGTGTTACTTGGGCGAACCACGGGATAAAAATCGCGTGTCTCTTGTGATTGCTTTCTCTGTGATTGTTTTGTCCACAAGAACTCGTCTCTCAATCACTTAGCCATACTAATACTTTAAATTAAGTTTTTGTGGCTATTTGTGTTTGATTTTACAGGATCACCTATTCACCCCCCTCTAGGTGCGCTCAATTGGTATCGGAGCCGTACTCTTCATCCTAAGGGAAAGGGGATGGTGGTCAACGACAAGGAAAAGGAGTCCTTCCTCAACAAGCCTAGAGACGACAAGCCAACCGACTCAGGATCGAGTCATAAGAAAAGAGACGGGAAGAAGAGGCACATCAAGAAGATCATCTACTACGACAGTGATGCCTCGTCTTCTTCACCACACGACGACGACGATGACTCCTCATAAAAAAGAAACCGGTTAATCAAAACTATTCATTTGATTATTCTCGTATTCTGTACAACTCTAATTCTCATTTGCTATCAATTCCTCTTGGAAAACCTCCCCACTTTGATGGAGAAGACTATTCTTTCTGGAGTCATAAAATGCGTAGTCATTTATTTTCTCTCCATCCTAGTATCTGGGAGATTGTTGAAAACGGAATGCACTTTGATAGTACTGACAATGCCATGTTCATTAATGAGCAAATTCATAAAAATGCCCAAGCCACTACTGTTTTGCTAGCATCTCTGTGCAGGGATGAATACAACAAGGTTAGCGGCTTGGATAATGCAAAGCAGATCTGGGACACCCTCAAGATATCTCATGAGGGAATGACGCCACCATGATGACCAAAATGGAGTTGGTGGAAGGCGAGCTAGGGAGATTCGCCATGATCAGGGGTGAAGAGCCAACACAAACCTACAACAGGCTCAAGACCCTGGTCAACAAGATTAGAAGCTATGGAAGCACAAGATGGACGGATCACGACGTCGTCCGACTTATGCTCAGGTCCTTTACAGTTATTGACCCTCATCTTGTGAACCTTATCCGTGAAAATCCCAGGTACACAAAGATGACGCCCGAAGAGATACTCAGAAAATTTGTAAGCGGGCGCATGATGGTTAAGGAGGCAAGGTATGTAGATGACGCCTTAAACGGCCCTCTGCCCGTATACGAGTCGCAGCCCGTTGCGCTCAAGGCAACTAGCAGCAAGGAGGCACTACCAAGCAAGGTAGCTCAAGTGGAGGCTGCCGGCCTCAACGAAGATGAGATGGCGCTTATCATAAAGCACTTCAAGACCGCACTTAAAGGACGCAAGGAGTACCCCCAACAAAAATAAAACAAGGGGAAAGCGCTCCTGCTTCAAATGCGATAAGACTGGTCATTTTATTGCTCAATGTCCCGATAATGAAAATGACCAGGGACAAGAAAGACATGGGAAGAAGGAGAAGAAGAAAAGCTATAGGAAGGCAAAAGGCGAGGCTCATCTTGGAAAAGAATGGGATTCTGACTGCTCCTCATCCGACTCCAACGATGAGGGACTGGCAGCCTCAGCCTTCGACAAGTCGTCGCTCTTCCCCAACGAACGCCACACTTGCCTCATGGCCAAGGAGAAGGTAAGTGTTCGAGATTCCCCTAAGTACTCTACTTCTAGTAATGAGGATTCCTCCAATGATGAAGTAGATTACTCTAGTCTATTTAAAGGTTTAGATAGAGCCAAAGTAGAGAAAATTAATGAATTAATCGATGCTCTAAATGAAAAGGATAGATTATTATAAAAACAAGAGGATATTTTATATGAGGAACAAGACAAATTTGTTAGTGTGCAAAAATCCCTTGCCTTAGAAATTAAGAGAAATGAAATGTTATCCTCTGAATTGTTTGTTTGCCATGAATCGGTCTCTAGTTTAAAGAGTTTAAATGATGAACTAAATGCTAAGCTAGAGGAAGTTAATAAATCTAGTTCCTGTGTAGAACATGTTGTTATTTGCAATAGATGCAAGGACTTTGATGTTAATTCTTGTGATGAACACCTTATTTCTATTGCTAAACTAAATGATGAGGTGGCAAGTCTTAATGCTCAACTTAAGACTTGCAAAATTGATTTTGATAAGTTAAAATTTGCTAGGGATGCCTACACCGTTGGTAAACACCCCTCAATTAAGGATGGGCTTGGTTTTTGAAAGGAAGCCAAGAACTTAACAAGCCAAAGGGCTCCCATTCCCAAGAAGGAGAAAGGGAAGGCCCCTATGGCTAGTAGTACTCAAAGGAATCATGCTTTCATTTATAATAGGAAAATTGCTAGTCATTCCAATTATAATAGGAGTTATGATCATGATTCTTTTGATTCACATGCTATGTTTGCCTCTAGTTCTACTTTTGTTCACGGTAGAAGTAGGCCTATGAGAAATGATGTTGTGCATCATGTGCCTAGGAAAGTGTGTAATGAATCTACTACTGTTTTCCATGCTTGCAACACTTTTGTTCTTTCATGTAAGAATGCAAAAGTAGTGGCTAGGAAATTGGGATCCAAATGCAAGGGAGACAAAACTTGCATATGGGTTCCAAAAACTATTGTGACTAACCTTGTAGGACCCAACAAAAGTTGGGTACCTAAAACCCAAGCTTAAATTCCTTGCAGGTTTATGCATCCGGGGGCTCTAGCTGGATAATCGACAGTGGATGCACAAACCACATGATGGAGGAGGAGAAGATGTTCACCTCCTACGTCAAGAACAAGGACTCCCAGGATACAATCATATTTGGAGATGGGAATCAAGGCAAGGTCAAAGGTTTGGGAAAGATAGCCATCACAAGCGAGCACTCTATTTCAAATGTATTTTTAGTAGAGTCATTAGGATACAACCTCCAGTCTGTAAGTCAATTGTGCCACATGGGCTACAATTGTTTGTTTACAAATGTTGATGTATCTTTCTTTAGAAGGAGTGATGGTTCATTAGCGTTTAAGGGTGTATTAGACGGCAAACTCTACTTAGTTGATTTTTCGAAAGAGGAGGCTGATCTAGATGCATGCTTAATAGCTAAGACTAGTATGGGCTGGTTGTGGCATCGCTGTCTAGCACATGTTGGGATGAAGAACCTTCATAAACTTCTAAAGGGAGAACATGTGTTAGGACTAACCAATGTTTGTTTCGAGAAAGATCGACCTTGTGCAGCTTGTTAGGCAGGGAAACAGGTGGGAAGCACTCATCATAGCAAGAATGTAATGACAACATCAAGACCACTAGAGCTTCTTCACATGGACCTCTTCGGACCTGTTGCCTACCTTAGCATCGGGGGAAGTAAGTATGGTCTTGTAATTGTTGATGATTTTTCCCACTTCACTTGGGTGTTCTTTTTGCAGGATAAATCAGAAACCCAAGGGACCCTAAAGCGCATTCTAAGGAGGGCTCAAAACGAATTTGAGCTCAAGGTGAAAAAGATAAGAAGCGACAACGGGTCCGAGTTCAAGAATCTACAAGTGGGGGAGTATCTTGAGGAAGAAGGCGTCAAGCACGAGTTCTCCACTCCCTACACACCACAGCAAAACGGTGTGGTAGAGAGGAAGAATAGGACACTTATCGACATGGCGAGAACAATGCTTGGAGAATTCAAGACACCCGAGCGGTTTTGGTCGGAAGCTATGAACACAGCTTGCCACGCCATAAATCGGCTCTACCTACATCGACTTCTCAAGAAGACCTCGTATGAACTCCTTACCAGTAACAAACCCAACGTTTCTTACTTTCGTGTATTTGGGAGCAAATGTTACATTCTGGTGAAGAAAGGTAGACATTCTAAATTTGCTCCCAAGGCAGTAGAAGGGTTTTTACTAGGTATGACTCAAATACAAAGGAATATAGAGTCTTCGACAAATCATCGGGTTTGGTTGAAGTCTCTAGCGACATTGTATTTGATGAGACTAATGGCTCTCCAAGAGAGCAAGTTGATCTTGACGACATAGATGAAGATGATGTTCCAACGGCCGCAATGCGCCCGATGGCAATAGGTGATGTGCGACCATATGGACATCAAGAGCAAGATCAGCCATCTTCCTCCATAATGGTGCATCCTCCAACTCAAGACGGTGAACAGGTACCTCAAGAAGAGGGACAGGATCAAGGGGGAGCACAGGAAGAACAAGTGATGGAGGAAGAAGAACCAAGTGCCCCTCCAACTCAAATCTGAGCAACGATCAAACGATATCACCCCGTTGATCAGATTTTGGGTGACATAAGCAAGGGAGTAACTACTCACTCAAGATTAGCTAACTTTTGTGAGTGAAAGGGAATTAGGCTTACACCTACTTCCTAATTGATTTTGGTGGTTGAATTGCCCAACACAAATAATTGGACTAACTAGTTTGCTCTAGATTATATGTTCTACAGGTGTCAAAGGTTCATCTACAACTATACTAAATCGACTGTCCGGAATACCGTAGATTATTCCGGACAGGAGAAGCTTTTTGGAAAAACAGGCCAAGCGCGGACCGTCCGGGCCCTTGCGGCGGACCGTCCGCAACACAAGGATGACCCTCGGACAGAACCAATGCAAAAATCCGAGTCTGCACTATGGACCGTCCGGAGGATAAGCGCGGACCGTCTGTACCCTCGCTCAGACCGTCCGGCCTCAGACGCGGACCGTCCGGTAGGCAAGGATCCGAAAAACCCGAAGGTGACGGGTTCGGAAGAATGAATTATAGCGGCCTCGCGGACCGTCCGGGGTGCGTGACCGGACCGTTCGCGACTAGGTCTATCTGACATCTGACGATGCATTAAATGCAATATAGCCGTTGATATAGCCGTTACTGCTGACCGTTGCATTTTCAGCCGTTGATCTACAGGGGCAGACCGTCCGGATCTGGCAAGCGGACCGTCCGCGCTCAGCAGAATGGAGTAACGGCTAGGAAGTGGTTGGTGGCTATAAATACAACCCCAACCACCTCCATTCATAACACCCAAGCATTCCAACCTCCAACATTCAATACAAGAGCTAGCAATCCATTCCAAGACACATTCAAAGCCTCCATCTCTCCAAGTTTCACAATTGAGAAAAGAGATCATTAGTGATTAGTGTCTTGAGAGAGAAAGTGATCCGTGTGTTATTTGTCGCTCTTGTCGCTTGGTTTTTGCAATCGTGCTTTCTTTCAATTTTCATTGCGATCAAACTCACTTGTAATTGAGGCAAGAGACACCAATCTTGTGGTGGTCCTTGTGGGAACTTTGTGTTCCAAGCATTTGAGAAGAGAAAGCTCACTCGGTCTAAGGGACCGTTTGAGAGAGGGAAAGGGTTGAAAGAGACCCGGCCTTTGTGGCCTCCTCAACGGGGAGTAGGTTTGAGAGAACCGAACCTCGGTAAAACAAATCCGCGTGTCTCACTTCATTATTCGCTTGCGATTTGTTTTGCGCCCTCTCTCGCGGACTCTATTATATTTCTAACGCTAACCCGGCTTGTAGTTGTGTTTATTTTTGAGAATTTCAGTTTCGCCCTATTCACCCCCCCCCCCTCTAGGCGACTTTCAATTGGTATCAAAGCCTGGTGCTTCATTAGAGCCTAACCGCTCGAAGTGATGTCGGGAGATCACACCAAGAGGGAGATGGAGACCGGCGACAAGCCCACTACGAGCCAAGGGAGCACTTCATCGGAAGAGTCCCGCACCAAGAGGAAGGAGAAGAAGAAGGACTCCTCCAAACGGAAGGAGAAAAGATCTTCTTCCTCACACCACAAGGAGAAGAAGGAAAAATCTTCTTCTCACAAGTCGCATCGGAAAGGCGACAAGCACAAGAGGATGAGGAAGGTGGTCTACTACGAGACCGACACTTCATCAACATCTACCTCCGACTCCGATGCACCGTCCGTAACTTCTAAGCGCCAAGAGCGCAAGAAGTTTAGTAAGATCCCCTTACACTATCCCCGTACATCTAGACATACTCCATTACTTTCCGTTCCATTAGGCAAACCGCCAACCTTTGATGGCGAAGATTATGCTAGGTGGAGTGATTTAATGAAATTTCATCTAACCTCACTCCACAAAAGTATATGGAATGTTGTTGAGTTTGGAGCACAGGTACCATCCATAGGGGATGAGGATTATGACACGGACGAAGTAGCCCAAATCGAGCACTTCAACTCCCAAGCCACAACCATTCTCCTCGCCTCTCTAAGCAAGGAGGAATACAACAAAGTGCAAGGGTTGAAGAATGCAAAGGAGATTTGGGACCTACTCAAGACCGCGCACGAGGGTGATGAACTCACCAAGATCACCAAGCGGGAAACGATTGAGGGGGAGCTCGGTCGCTTCCGTCTTCGCCAAGGGGAGGAGCCACAAGATATGTACAACCGGCTCAAAACCTTGGTGAACCAAGTGCGCAACCTCGGGAGCAAAAAGTGGGACGACCATGAGGTGGTTAAGGTTATTCTAAGAGCTCTCATTTTCCTTAACCCCACTCAAGTTCAATTAATTCGTGGTAATCCTAGATACCCACTAATGACCCCCGAGGAAGTTATCGGGAATTTTGTGAGCTTTGAATGTATGATTAAAGGTTCAAAGAAGATCAACGAGCTTGATGAACCCTCCACGTCCGAGGCGCAACCGGTGGCCTTCAAGGCGACGGAGGAGAAGAAGGAGGAGTCTACACCGAGTAGACAACCAATTGACGCCTCCAAGCTCGACAATGAGGAGATGGCTTTAATTATCAAAAGCTTTCGCCAAATCCTCAAGCAACGGAGGGGGAAGGACTACAAACCCCGCTCCAAGAAAGTGTGCTACAAATGTGGTAAGCCCGGTCATTTCATTGCAAAATGTCCTATATCTAGTGACAGTGACAGGGGCGACGACAAGAAGGGAAAGAGGAGAGAAAAGAAGAAATACTACAAGAAGAAGGGCGGCGATGCCCATGTCTGCCGGGAGTGGGACTCCGACGAGAGCTCCACCGAGTCCTCCTCCGACGAGGACGCCGCCAACATTGCCGTCACCAAGGGACTCCTCTTCCCCAACGTCGGCCACAAGTGCCTCATGGCAAAGGACGGCAAAAGGAAGAAGGTTAAATCTAAATCATCCACTAAATATGAATCCTCTAGTGATGATAATGCTAGTGATGAGGAAAATAATTTGCGTACTCTTTTTGCCGATCTTAACATGCAACAAAAGGAAAAATTAAATGAATTGATTAGTGCTATTCATGAGAAGGATGATCTCTTGGACTCTCAAGAGGACTTCCTTATTAAGGAAAACAAAAAGCATGTTAAGGTTAAAAATGCTTATGCTCTAGAAGTAGAAAAATGTCAAAAACTATCTAGTGAGCTAAGCACTTGCCATGACACTATTGCCAACCTTAGAAATGAAAATGCTAATTTAATTGCTAAGGTTGATTCTCATGTTTGTGATGTTTCGATTCCCAATCCTAGAAATAATGATGATGATTTGCTTGCTAGGATTGAAGAATTAAACATTTATGTTGCTAGCCTTAAGATTGAGAATGAAAAATTGCTTGCTAGGGCTAAGGATTTTGATGTTTGCAAAGCTACTGTTTCCGACCTTAGAACTAAAAATGATTTGTTACATGCTAAGGTTGTAGAATTGAAATCTTGCAAACCCTCTACATCTATTGTTGAGCACACTTCTATTTGCACTAGATGTAGAGACATTGATGTTAATACTATTCATGATCACATGTCTTTAATTAAACAACAAAATGATCATATAGCAAAACTAGATGCTAAAATTGCCGAGCATAACTTGGAAAATGAAAAGTTTAAATTTGCTAGAAGTATGCTCTATAATGGGAGACGCCCGGGCATCAAGGATGGCATTGGCTTCCAAAGGGGAGACAATGTCAAACTTAATGCCCCTCCTAAAAATTTGTCTAACTTTGTTAAGGGCAAGGCTCCCATGCCTCAGGATAACGAGGGTTACATTTTGTACCCTGCCGGTTATCCCGAGAGCAAAATTAGGAGAATTCACTCTAGGAAGTCTCACTCTGGCCCTAATCATGCTTTTATGTATAAGGGTGAGACATCTAGCTCTAGGCAACCAACCCGTGCTAAGTTGCCTAAGAAGAAAACTCCTAATGCATCAAATGATCATGCTATTTCATTCAAAACTTTTGATGCATCATATGTGCTTACTAACAAATCCGGCAAGGTAGTTGCCAAGTTTGTTGGGGGCAAGCACAAGGGCTCCAATACTTGTGTTTGGGTACCCAAAGTTCTTGTTTCTAATGCCAAAGGACCCAAAACCGTTTGGGTACCTAAAGTCAAGAACTAAAATTGTTTTGTAGGTTTATGCATCTGGGGGCTCAAGCTGGATACTCGACAGCGGGTGCACAAACCATATGACAGGGGAGAAAAAGATGTTCTCCTCATATGAGAAAAACCAAGATCCCCAACGAGCTATCATATTCGGGGATGGAAATCAAGGTTTGGTCAAAGGATTGGGTAAAATTGCTATATCACCTGACCATACTATTTCCAATGTTTTTCTTGTAGATTCTTTAGATTACAATTTGCTTTCCGTATCCCAATTATGTCAAATGGGCTACAACTGTCTATTTACTGATGTAGGTGTCACTGTCTTTAGAAGGAGTGATGATTCAATAGCATTTAAGGGAGTGTTAGAGGGTCAGCTATACTTGGTAGATTTTGATAGAGCTGAACTCGACACTTGCTTGGTTGCTAAGACTAACTTGGGTTGGCTCTGGCACCGCCGACTAGCCCATGTTGGAATGAAGAATCTTCATAAGCTTCTAAAGGGAGAGCACATTTTAGGACTAACAAATGTTCATTTTGAGAAAGACAGGATTTGTAGCGCATGCCAAGCCGGGAAGCAAGTTGGCACTCATCATCCACACAAGAACATTATGACTAGTGACAGGCCACTGGAGCTCCTACACATGGACCTATTCGGCCCGATCGCTTACATAAGCATCGGCGGGAGTAAGTACTGTCTAGTTATTGTGGATGATTATTCTCGCTTCACTTGGGTGTTCTTTTTGCAGGAAAAATCTCATACCCAAGAGACCTTAAAAGGATTCTTGAGACGAGCTCAAAATGAGTTCGGCTTAAGGATCAAGAAAATTAGAAGCGACAACGGGACGGAGTTCAAGAACTCTCAAATTGAAGGCTTCCTTGAGGAGGAGGGCATCAAGCATGAGTTCTCTTCTCCCTACACCCCACAACAAAATGGTGTAGTAGAGAGGAAGAATCGAACTCTATTGGACATGGCAAGAACCATGCTTGATGAGTACAAGACATCGGATCGGTTTTGGGCCGAGGCGGTCAACACCGCCTGCTACGCCATCAATCGGTTATATCTACACCGAATCCTCAAGAAGACATCCTATGAACTCCTAACCGGTAAAAAGCCCAATATTTCATATTTTAGAGTTTTTGGTAGCAAATGCTTTATTCTTGTTAAGAGAGGTAGAAAATCTAAATTTGCTCCTAAAACTGTAGAAGGCTTTTTACTAGGATATGACTCAAACACAAGGGCATATAGAGTCTTTAACAAGTCCTCAGGACTTGTTGAAGTTTCTTGTGACGTTGTGTTTGATGAGACTAACGGCTCTCAAGTAGAGCAAGTTGATCTTGATGAGATAGGTGAAGAACAGGCTCCATGCATAGCGTTAAGGAACATGTCCATTGGGGATGTGTGCCCTAAGGAATCCGAAGAGCCTCCACATGCACAAGATCAACCATCCTCCTCCACGCAAGCATCTCCACCAATCCAAAATGAGGACGAGGCTCAAGTTGATAAAGATGAAGAAGACAATGATGAGCCACCTCAAGATGACGGCAATGATCAAGGGGGAGACGCAAATGATGAAGACAAGGAGGATGAACAACCAAGGCCACCACACCCAAGAGTCCACCAAGCAATACAACGAGATCACCCTGTCGACACCATCCTCAGCGACATTCATAAGGGGTAACCACTCGATCTCGTGTTGCACATTTTTGTGAGCATTACTCTTTTGTTTCCTCTATTGAGCCACACAGGGTAGAGGAAGCACTACAAGATTCGGATTGGGTGATGGCGATGCAAGAGGAGCTCAACAATTTCACAAGGAACGAGGTATGGCACTTAGTTCCACGTCCTAACCAAAATGTTGTAGGAACCAAGTGGGTCTTCCGCAACAAGCAAGATGAGCATGGTGTGGTGACTAGGAACAAAGCTCGACTCGTGGCCAAGGGGTATTCACAAGTCGAAGGTTTGGATTTTGGTGAAACCTATGCACCTGTAGCTAGGCTTGAGTCAATTCGCATATTATTAGCCTATGCTACTTACCATGGCTTCAAGCTTTATCAAATGGACGTGAAGAGTGCCTTCCTCAATGGACCGATCAAGGAGGAGGTCTATGTTGAGCAACCTCCCGGCTTTGAAGACAGTGAGTACCCTAACCATGTTTATAGGCTCTCTAAGGTGCTTTATGGGCTCAAGCAAGCCCCAAGAGCATGGTATGAATGCCTTAGAGATTTCCTTATTGCTAATGGCTTCAAAGTCGGCAAAGCCGATCCTACTCTATTCACTAAAACTCTTGACAACGATTTGTTTGTATGCCAAATTTATGTTGATGATATCATATTTAGGTCTACTAACGAATCTACATGTGAAGAATTTAGTAGGATCATGACACAGAAATTCGAGATGTCGATGATGGGGGAGTTGAAGTATTTTCTAGGATTCCAAGTTAAGCAACTCCAAGAGGGCACCTTCATTAGCCAAACAAAGTACACTCAAGACATCTTAACCAAGTTTGGAATGAAGGATGCCAAGCCCATCAAGACTCCCATGGGAACAAATGGGCATCTCGACCTCGACACGGGAGGTAAGTCCGTGGATCAAAAGGTATATCGGTCGATGATTGGTGCATTGCTCTATTTATGTGCATCTCGACCGGACATTATGCTTTCCGTTTGTATGTGTGCAAGATTCCAAGCCGACCCTAAGGAATCACACCTTGCGGCCGTAAAACAAATCTTGAGATATTTGGCTTATACTCCTAAGTTTGGGCTTTGGTACCCTCGGGGATCCACATTTGATTTGATTGGTTATTCGGATGCCGATTGGGCAGGGTGTAAGATTAATAGGAAGAGCACATCGGGGACTTGCCAATTCTTGGGAAGATCCTTAGTGTCTTGGGCTTCAAAGAAGCAAAATTCGGTCGCTCTTTCTACCGCCGAAGCCGAGTACATTGCCGCAGGCCATTGTTGCGCGCAATTGCTTTGGATGAGGCAAACCCTGCGGGACTACGGTTACAAACTAACCAAAGTTCCTCTTCTATGTGATAATGAGAGTGCAATCCGCATGGCGGATAATCCCGTTGAGCATAGCCGCACTAAACACATAGCCATTCGGTATCATTTTCTTAGGGATCACCAACAAAAGGGGGATATCGAGATTTCATACATTAACACTAAAGATCAATTAGCCGATATCTTTACCAAGCCTCTTGATGAACAAACTTTTACCAAACTTAGGCATGAGCTCAATAGTCTTGATTCTAGGAACTTCTTTTGCTAAACTTGCACACATAGCTCATAAATATACCTTTGATCATGTCTCTTTTATATATGCTATGACTAATGTGTTTTCAAGTGTATTTCAAACCAAGTCATAGGTATATTGAAAGGGAATTGGAGTCTTCGGCGAAGACAAAGGCTTCCACTCCACTCTACTACTCATCCTTCGCCGTCTCTCCGCACCACTCTCCATCTTTGGTATAATCTTTACTCATATGTTTTATTTATGACCAAAGGGGGAGAAAGTACTTCTAAGGGCTTATATCTCACTCAAAGTATCCGCTTTTGGCGATTCATGCCAAAGGGGGAGAAAGTATGAGCCCAAAGCAAAAGGACCGCACCACCACCCTAAATTTTAAAATTAATGGTTTTCAATTGGAAAATCTCAATTGGTATCTCTTTGTGTTCTAAAGGGGGAGCAAGTAGTATCTTCAAAACTTAATATCTCAAAACCCTCTTGAACACTAAGAGGAGAATTTATTTGAGGGGGAGTTTTGTTTAGTCAAAGGAAAAGCATTTGAAACAAGGGGAGAAAATTTTAAACTTGAAAATGCTTTGCAAAAATCTTATTTCATCTACCTTTGACTTGCAAAAGGACTTTGAAAAGTATTTACAAAAAGAATTTGCAAAAACAAAACATGTGGTGCAAGTGTGGTCCAAAATGTTAAAAATAAAGAAACAATCCATGCACATCTAGTAAGTAACATTTATTGGCTCAATTTCAAGCAACCTGTGCACTTACATTATGCAAATTGGTTCAATTATGCACTTTTAAATTTGCTTTGGTTTGTGTTGGCATCAATCACCAAAAAGGGGGAGATTGAAAGGGAATTAGGCTTACACCTACTTCCTAATTGATTTTGGTGGTTGAATTGCCCAACACAAATAATTGGACTAACTAGTTTGCTCTAGATTATATGTTCTACAGGTGTCAAAGGTTCATCTACAACTATACTAAATCGACTGTCCGGAATACCGTAGATTATTCCGGACAGGAGAAGCTTTTTGGAAAAACAGGCCAAGCGCGGACCGTCCGGGCCCTTGCGGCGGACCGTCCGCAACACAAGGATGACCCTCGGACAGAACCAATGCAAAAATCCGAGTCTGCACTATGGACCGTCCGGAGGATAAGCGCGGACCGTCTGTACCCTCGCTCAGACCGTCCGGCCTCAGACGCGGACCGTCCGGTAGGCAAGGATCCGAAAAACCCGAAGGTGACGGGTTCGGAAGAATGAATTATAGCGGCCTCGCGGACCGTCCGGGGTGCGTGACCGGACCGTTCGCGACTAGGTCTATCTGACATCTGACGATGCATTAAATGCAATATAGCCGTTGATATAGCCGTTACTGCTGACCGTTGCATTTTCAGCCGTTGATCTACAGGGGCAGACCGTCCGGATCTGGCAAGCGGACCGTCCGCGCTCAGCAGAATGGAGTAACGGCTAGGAAGTGGTTGGTGGCTATAAATACAACCCCAACCACCTCCATTCATAACACCCAAGCATTCCAACCTCCAACATTCAATACAAGAGCTAGCAATCCATTCCAAGACACATTCAAAGCCTCCATCTCTCCAAGTTTCACAATTGAGAAAAGAGATCATTAGTGATTAGTGTCTTGAGAGAGAAAGTGATCCGTGTGTTATTTGTCGCTCTTGTCGCTTGGTTTTTGCAATCGTGCTTTCTTTCAATTTTCATTGCGATCAAACTCACTTGTAATTGAGGCAAGAGACACCAATCTTGTGGTGGTCCTTGTGGGAACTTTGTGTTCCAAGCATTTGAGAAGAGAAAGCTCACTCGGTCTAAGGGACCGTTTGAGAGAGGGAAAGGGTTGAAAGAGACCCGGCCTTTGTGGCCTCCTCAACGGGGAGTAGGTTTGAGAGAACCGAACCTCGGTAAAACAAATCCGCGTGTCTCACTTCATTATTCGCTTGCGATTTGTTTTGCGCCCTCTCTCGCGGACTCTATTATATTTCTAACGCTAACCCGGCTTGTAGTTGTGTTTATTTTTGAGAATTTCAGTTTCGCCCTATTCACCCCCCCCCCTCTAGGCGACTTTCAGTGAGCATTACTCGTTTGTCTCTTCTATTGAGCCTTTTAGGGTAGAAGAGGCCTTGCAGGATCCGGATTGGGTGTTGGCCATGCAGGAAGAGCTCAACAACTTCAAGAGAAATGAAGTTTGGAGCCTGGTGCCACGTCCCAAGCAAAATGTTCTGGGAACCAAGTGGGTGTTCCGCAACAAGCAAGACGAGCATGGGGTGGTGACAAGAAACAAGGCTTGACTTGTGGCAAAAGGTTATGCCCAAGTCGCAGGTTTGGATTTCGAGGAGACTTTTGCTTCTGTGGCTAGGCTAGAGTCTATTCGAATATTGTTAGCATATGTCGCTCACCACTCTTTCAGGTTGTTTCAAATGGATGTGAAGAGCGCTTTCCTCAACGGGCCAATCAAGGAGGATGTATACGTGGAACAACCCCCTGGCTTTGAGGATGACAGGTACCCCGACCATGTGTTCAAGCTCTCTAAGGCGCTCTATGGACTTAAGCAAGCCTCAAGAGCATGGTATGAATGCCTTAGAGATTTCTTAATTGCTAATGCTTTCAAGGTTGGGAAAGCCGATCCCACTCTTTTCACTAAGACTTGTGATGGTGATCTCTTTGTGTGCCAAATTTATGTCGATGACATAATATTTGGTTCTACTAATCAAAAGTCTTGTGAGGAGTTTAGCAGGGTGATGACACAAAAGTTTGAGTTGTCGATGATGGGCGAGTTGACCTACTTCCTTGGGTTCCAAGTGAAGCAACTCAAGGACGGCACCTTCCTCTCCCAAACGAAGTACACTCAAGATCTTCTCAAGAGGTTTGGGACGAAGGACGTCAAGCCCGCGAAGACATCGATGGGAACCGACGGGCATGTTGACCTCAACAAAGGAGGTAAGTCCGTTGATCAAAAGGCATACCAGTCTATGATAGGTTCCTTGCTTTATTTATGTGCTAGTAGACCAGACATTATGCTAAGTGTATGCATGTGTGCTAGATATCAATCCAACCCCAAGGAATGTCACCTTGTGGCCATTAAGCGAATTCTTAGATATTTAGTT
The DNA here is from genome assembly GCA_029449295.1 of Zea luxurians. Taxonomy (NCBI): domain Eukaryota; kingdom Viridiplantae; phylum Streptophyta; class Magnoliopsida; order Poales; family Poaceae; genus Zea; species Zea luxurians. The sequence goes on from JAOPSE010000156.1 coordinate 346,100, forward strand.
TCTACGCCTTGCTTCGGGATCTGGTATCCAAAGGGGTCTACCTTTGACTTGATTGGATACTCAGACTCCGATTATGCCGGGTGCAAGGTTGATAGGAAGAGTACATCAGGGACGTGCCAATTTCTAAGAAGGTCCCTGGTGTCCTGGAGTTCAAAGAAACAAACATTCGTTGCCCTATCCACCGCTGAGGCCAAGTATGTTGCCGTGGGACAGTGTTGCGTGCAACTACTTTGGATGAGGCAAACCGTCCGGGACTTTGGCTACAATCTGAGCAAAGTCCCACTCCTATGTGATAATGAGAGTGCAATCCGCATGGCGAATAATCCTGTTGAACACAGTCGCACTAAGCACATAGACATCCGGCATCACTTTCTGAGAGACCACCAGCTGTAGGAAACGGGTGACGCCTAAGAGGGGGGGTGAATTAGGACTTCTAAAACTTTTACTAAACTAGGCCACAATTAAATCCCTAGAGCAAAACCTATGCAAGTAATCAAAACTAGAATGTGCAAAGAAGGTTTTGTCTAAGTGTTGCTATCTCTACCGCAAAGGCTAAGTTTCAATCTACACTAAATAAGTATGACTACAAGATTGAAACTTAAATGCTTAATATAAATGCGGAATGTAAAGAGCTAAGTAGAGAAGCAAACTCTCGTGGATGACGCCGGTATTTTTACCGAGGTATCCGGAACCACGCAAGGTCCCGACTAATCCTCGTTGGTGCCCCTACGCAAAGGGAAGCCCACGCGAGGGCCAAGCACCACGGTCGAGTAACTCCGTAGAGAGCCGCGGGCCTTCTCCACGCGCAAGTGGTGCACCGCTTCCGGCTCCTCTCGGACGCTCCCCGCCGTCTCCACTATCGAGCTTCCGGCCGAAACGCCGCGGGCCTCGTTCCCTCCGGTACACGGTGGCGGCCGTGACACAAACGCGGTTGTCACGGTCTCGCAAGACTCTCGCCCCACTCGGTACAATTACAACGACTCACGCAAGAGCCGAGGGGTTGTGTGGTTTTACAAAACTCACTCAACTAACTAGGATTCACCTAGAGCAAGCGCTAAAGCGGTCTAACTAACCTAAGCACTTCGCAAAGCACCTACGCTAATCACCGAGTGATTCTATTAAGCACTTGGGTGTTTGAGCTCTTGGAAATATGCACTATGTGTATTGGTATGTTGCTTGGGCTCTCACACTTGAGAATGGCCGGTTGGGGTGGTATTTATAGCCTCCAAGCCCCCAACTAGCCGTTGGACAGAAAGCAGCAGCTTTCTGTCGTCGGGTGCACCGGACAGTTCGGTGCACACCGGACAGTGCACAGTAGATGTCCGGTGCACGGTGCGTCAGCCGACCGTTGGCGCCTGTAGCAGTCGACCGTTGGATCCGACCGTTGGATTCGACCGTTGCCGTCTGCCCGTTGGCACACCGGACAGTCCGGTGCACACCGGACAGTCCGGTGCTACAGCCAGAGAGCGCCTGTCTGCGGCCTCTCTGCGCAGACTGTCCAGTGCCTCACCGGACAGTCCGGTGCACACCGGACACCAATGTCCGGTGCGCCACCAGGCGCTGGCTGACAGCCCTTCTCTTTGGATTTCTTCGCTGATTTCTTCGGGCTTCTTTGTTGTTGAGTATTGGACTCCTATGCATCTTTTTATGTCTTCTTTTGAGGTGTTGCATCCTCATTGCCTTGGTCCAATTCTCTTCGCATCCTGTGAACTACAAACACAAACACTAGAAGACTTATTAGTTCATGGATTGTGTTGTTCATCAAACACCAAAACTCAATTAGCCACATGGCCCGGGTCCATTTTCCTTACAATCTCCCCCTTTTTGGTGATTGATGACAACACAACCAAAGCAAGCAAATAATACAAGTATTTAAATGAAAATATGTATTTTACTTGCTAAGATGCATGATTGTCCCCCACAATGTGATATTATGGACTTAAGCCTCCCCCTAACTCCATAATTCACTTACTTCCTATTTTTGGACCAAATAACCAAAACCACTTGTAGAACTTATTTGAAGATATGAAATTTTAAATTTGTGGTGTTTGGTGTTTGATATAGTTTTCATTGCTTTGGTCCCTAAACTTCTCCCCCTTTGGCATCAACCACCGAAAAGGAAGACATTAAAAGCATGTAGGAAGTAAATAAAAGCTTGCCCTCATCAAGAGATCTATCAAATGATACCACAATTGAAGGATATTAAATTAAACAATATGAATGATACCACTTGAAAGAGTCCTCAAAAGGTTACTCCCCTAAATGAGTATTCTCCTTTAGAAAGAATTTTTCTCCCCTTTAGAGATGAAGAAATACTCCCCCTGACAGAGATCCTCTACTTAGGAAAAAGCATGTGAAAATTAGAGGTGCAAGACATGATTTGAAAAGACTAACTTCCCTTATGCATAGGTAACAGAATATGAGTTAACTACTTATGCATTTTTGCAACATGGAAGCATATGATATGAAATATAGTCTAATCAAATATTGGAGAAGACATGTAAATGATACTGAATGTAATCTCAAAAGATACCAATTGAAAGTCAATGGTGAGCTTGAGAGACATAAGAGTTCTTGGAGATTTTGCAGTGGAAGATTGTTGTCTTTCTCCGGGGACTTCATTTTCCTTACAATGAGACTATCACATGAAATAGACTTGAAAAAGGTGTTAGTCTTCAAAGTGTTAGATTATAGAGTAACCTCCCCCTAAAGGTGTGCATACAAGTTTTGAATACTTGTAGGAGACATGCACTTTGATTTGATATCAAGAGGGGCAAATTATCTATAATCCAAACTTTGGCACATATAAGTTAAATGATATACTTTGTAGAAATCAGAATTTTCAATTGATGCATCATTTACTATGGAATGAATAAGAAGCTATGTGCCGTGCTTAAATAAACATTTTAAGCCATGTAGGTTTGCTTAAGTATATGAATTAAAAACAAGCAATCCTACCATATGATTTACCTAGTATGCATGATTTTAAACAAAAGTACATAACAAATGTAATACTAGGCAAGAAAGGTAAACTAGATAAAAGATAAATAGATACACATATCTAAAAACGAGAAATACAATAAAACTAGTTACCTTAGTCATGGGTGGGAAATTTGGGTCCAAAATTTTCGCTAACCCACTTGGCAATAAACTTGATCCAATATGATGTATCCCATGATATACATCCCAATTTAGCCAAGTCTCCAAATTTCCCGATGACCTTTGGTCCACTCACTTCCCTTTCGGGATCCAAACCTTCTTGGTGTTTTTCATGGTTGAAATTATCTCTTTTGGCACCCAGATGCGTTTGGCCCCTTTTCCTTTGTTGGCTTGCTTGTTGGCCTTGATTGCTATCACCTTTCCGTTCTTTTTCTTCTTGATCAAATATGGTGTAGCATCCTTTTTGTTCACCTTTTTAATGTAGGTGTTGGAGATTTTGCTTGATGGCTTTTGCTTGAGCTTTTGCCTTTGTTTATCCCCGGTCATCGCCTTGCATTGGAAAGACTTGTGGCCTTCCTTGTGGCATAGCCTACAAATCACAGTTTCTCCCTCTACAGGCTTGTTCACTCCCGCAGTGGTGTTATCCTGTGGAGGTCGGATTTGTTTGGCTTTGCCTTTCTTGTCATACAAAGCCTTGCCAAGGCGAGCCACTTCTTGCTTTAATTGTTCATTTTCCTTTGCAACCTCATCCGTACATGTCTCTACAAAAATATTCTCTACAGTGACTTGGTTGCAGGGGTTAGAATCATCAATTAAATCAAAGCAGGAAGTAGAAACATCTTTCTTAATTATTTCAGGTATTTCAACTAAAGATGCTGCTGGGGTGCTACCAATGTTTTCTAGCTTAGTAGTTAGCTCATTATTGTGTATGCTAAGAATTTCCATTTTCTCTAGCAAATTTTCAATAGCTTCTTGAGAGCTAGCTAACTTAGCCTTAAGTTTTTCATTCTTTTTAATAAGGCTATCATCGGTAGCAGTGGATGGAGCACTAGATTCTAATAGCTCAATTTTAGTTGATAGCTCACTATTTAGGTTTGCAAAAGTTTCAAATTTTTCTAGCAAACCTTTGTAATCATTTTGAGAGCTAACCAACTTATTTTTCAAAGTTTTAAGTTGAGCTTTTTGCTTAGTGCAAACATCCTGGAAAAAATTAACGGCTTCCGCAAGTTCTTCTAGAGAGGCCTTTCCCTCACCTTCATCATCACTACTACTTTCATCACTAGAGGATGGAATGCTTTTGTTACCTCTTGCCATAAGGCATTTGTGTGATGACCGTGATGATCGTGATGAGGACCGGTGGCTGCGCGTCCTTGGAGGTTCATCTTCACTTGAAGAATCATCCCAAGTTCTAACACTTGTGAGCGCCTTGCCTTTGCTCCTCTCCTTTTTGGGTTTGGCCATATTTGGACAGTTGTCCCTGAAGTGACCCTTCTCCCCACACGCGAAGCATCCTCTCTTCCTTTGCTTTTTCCTGTCAATGTTAAAGAGAAGATCCTCGACCTGCAGGGGCACACCCATTAGATTAATCTTGCGGATCATCCTCATTACCTTTCCGACGCGTCGGATTGTTTCTTCGTCCTCGGAGGATGATGTGCATGGTTGATTATCTTCATCATCATCACTTTCTTCTTCTTCCTCTTCTTCACTTGAGGAACTTGGAGTGGGAGCCTTCTTTTTGCCCTTCCTTTCATCACATGCAAAAGCATATGGCCTTGAGGAAGTTGGCTCCTCTCCCCGACTCATTTTTTGCGACATCTCAAAGGCCGCGATTTTCCCTATCACAATGGTCGGGGTCATGTTGCTCAAGTCCTCCATGTTGTGAAGGATGGTGATGATGCTCCCATATCTTTGTTGTGGTAGCAGGGAGATAATCTTCCTCACAATGTCCGCATCACCTAGCTTATTAATGCCAATAGAATTGAGCTCATTGATAATTAGATTCAAACGAGAATACATGTCTCTAACAAGCTCATCATCTTTCATGGCAAAAGAATTATACTCATTTAAGACTAGGCAATGTTTTTGCTCACGGACATTGGATGTGCCGTCATGGAGCTCATGCAATTTTAGCCAAATCTCATTAGCAGTTTTCAGGGTAAATACTTGATTGAAAATATCCATGCTAAGAGATTCATACAAGCAATTTTTGGCTCTAGCATTTAAATGGATTTCTTTTTCCTCACTCGTGGTGGGTTTCTCGGGATTCTTGAGAGGTTTCATCCCGTCACGAGTGACTCTCCAAACACCTAGATCAACGGCCTCTAGGTAACAAGCCATTCTAGCACTATAATAAGGGAAGTTGGTGCCGTCAAAGTGTGGTGGCCTATGGGTATCCATCCCTTCCTCTAAAAAGCGTCGGCTCTTTTAGCGGTGAAGCTAAAGCGTTTCAAATGAGCCAAACCGGGTTCTGATACCACTTGTAGGAAACGGGTGACGCCTAAGAGGGGGGTGAATTAGGACTTCTAAAACTTTTACTAAACTAGGCCACAATTAAATCCCTAGAGCAAAACCTATGCAAGTAATCAAAACTAGAATGTGCAAAGAAGGTTTTGTCTAAGTGTTGCTATCTCTACCGCAAAGGCTAAGTTTCAATCTACACTAAATAAGTATGACTACAAGATTGAAACTTAAATGCTTACTATAAATGCGGAATGTAAAGAGCTAAGTAGAGAAGCAAACTCTCGTGGATGACGCCGGTATTTTTACCGAGGTATCCGGAACCACGCAAGGTCCCGACTAATCCTCGTTGGTGCCCCTACGCAAAGGGAAGCCCACGCGAGGGCCAAGCACCACGGTCGAGTAACTCCGTAGAGAGCCGCGGGCCTTCTCCACGCGCAAGTGGTGCACCGCTTCCGGCTCCTCTCGGACGCTCCCCGCCGTCTCCACTATCGAGCTTCCGGCCGAAACGCCGCGGGCCTCGTTCCCTCCGGTACACGGTGGCGGCCGTGACACAAACGCGGTTGTCACGGTCTCGCAAGACTCTCGCCCCACTCGGTACAATTACAACGACTCACGCAAGAGCCAAGGGGTTGTGTGGTTTTACAAAACTCACTCAACTAACTAGGATTCACCTAGAGCAAGCGCTAAAGCGGTCTAACTAACCTAAGCACTTCGCAAAGCACCTACGCTAATCACCGAGTGATTCTATTAAGCACTTGGGTGTTTGAGCTCTTGGAAATATGCACTATGTGTATTGGTATGTTGCTTGGGCTCTCACACTTGAGAATGGCCGGTTGGGGTGGTATTTATAGCCTCCAAGCCCCCAACTAGCCGTTGGACAGAAAGCAGCAGCTTTCTGTCGTCGGGTGCACCGGACAGTCCGGTGCACACCGGACAGTGCACAGTAGATGTCCGGTGCACGGTGCGTCAGCCGACCGTTGGCGCCTGTAGCAGTCGACCGTTGGATCCGACCGTTGGATTCGACCGTTGCCGTCTGCCCGTTGGCACACCGGACAGTCCGGTGCACACCGGACAGTCCGGTGCTACAGCCAGAGAGCGCCTGTCTGCGGCCTCTCTGCGCAGACTGTCCAGTGCCTCACCGGACAGTCCGGTGCGCCACCAGGCGCTGGCTGACAGCCCTTCTCTTTGGATTTCTTCGTTGATTTCTTCGGGCTTCTTTGTTGTTGAGTATTGGACTCCTATGCATCTTTTTATGTCTTCTTTTGAGGTGTTGCATCCTCATTGCCTTGGTCCAATTCTCTTCGCATCCTGTGAACTACAAACACAAACACTAGAAGACTTATTAGTTCACGGATTGTGTTGTTCATCAAACACCAAAACTCAATTAGCCACATGGCCCGGGGTCCATTTTCCTTACACCAGCAAAAGGGAGATATCGAGGTGTACCATATTAGCACCGAGAACCAGCTAGCCGATATCTTTACCAAGCCATTGGATGAGAAAACTTTTTACAGGTTGCGTAGTGAGCTAAATGTCTTAGATTCGCGTAACTTGGATTGATCTATAGAATACATGTGTTCTATGCCTTTGATCATGTTACTTCATGCATTTATATGATTTGTTGCTTATTTATGGTGCTCAAGTTGTGCAAGGGATCCCCGGACCTCATAAGTCCATGTGTGAATGATGCACATGTTTATGGGGAGATGTGCTACAACTTGACCCTTTGAGACTAACCTGTATGTTTGAGTACTCTTGATGTAGTCTTAAAGGTGCCTTGAAAGGGAGAATGGACTTGGACGTTGCAAAGACTTCCACTGCACTCCGGTATTGGTGTATTTAATTCCAGGTTCATACTTATGCTCTTATTGCCTTTTTGCTCTTAATTGACATTTTTTGTGAGGCAATGGGGTTAAAGGGCCAAGAATGATCTCGTTTTGGTGCTTAATGCTAAAGGGGGAGAAATTAAGGCCAAAGCAAATGGATCAGCTACCACTTGTGAATTTTGAAAATAATAGAGTTAGAATTTTTGATTTGTCCAAAATGCTCTTATTACAAAATCTGGTCTCTTGTGGGGGAGGATTTTGATTATGGGAAAAATAGGGAGTTTTTGGCACTTGATCAATTTCACTCTTGGATTATCTCTCTTTATGCCCAAACAAGTGAGTGTGACTTAGAGATAGGAAAATGAATTTGATTTGCAAAAACAAACCAAGTGGTGGCAAAGAGTGATCCAAATATGCCAAATTATAGTCAAAAACAATTTGGTCTTCAATTGCATCGATGTTGCACTTCTTTTTCTTGCTTTTTGATGTGTTGGCATAAATCACCAAAAAGGGGGAGATTGAAAGGGAAATGTGCCCTTGGGCCATTTCTATAAGTGTTTTGGTGATTAAGTGTCCAACACAAATGTTTTGAACTCCTTATGTGGTAAACAAGCAAAAGGTGCAAATCAAAGACAAGATATGATTCTAGACTTAGTACATTTGTTTTTGAATACTAATGAGGTCATCTAAGTGCTAGAAACAGCAAGAAAAGAAACGGAAAAGACTTGGCTCGGTGCAGCCAAATTCAGCTCAGTCTGGCACACCGGACTGTCCGGTGCGCCAGGCTGGTCTCCGGTGAAAATGCCGCTCTCGGGATTCAACGGTGGCATACGGCTATAATTCACCGGACGGTCCGGTGGTGCACCGGACTGTCCGGTGAGTCATCCGTGGCGAACTCGTCGCCCTCGGGAAAAGCAAAGGGGCGACGTGGCTATAATTCACCGGACTGTCCGGTGAGCCAACGGTCGCCTGCGCCAACGATCTGCCGCGCAATCTTCACGCGACACGTGGTTGCGCCAACGGTCGGCAGGGGGCACAGGACTGTCCAGTGTGCACCGAACAGTGTCCGGTGTGCCAACGGGCCCGAAACTGCAATGGACGACTGTTCTTCGTATGGAAAGAAATCATGCACCGGACATGAACAGTAGTTGTCCGGTGGTGCACCGGACTGTCCAGTGCACCACACGATAGAAGGCAGGGATGGCCTTCCAAGTTTGTCTCCAACGGCTCCTAGCTGCCTTGGGGCTATAAAAGGGACCCCTAGGTGCGTGGAGGAGTCACCCAAGCATTCACTAAGCATCCTAAGGCTCCAAGACTCCAGCTTCATGCATTCGATTCTTTGTGATAGTGATTTGATCTCCATTTGAGTTGTGAACTCTGTGCGTTGTGTTTCGAGCTCAAGTTGTGACTTGTGTTCATGGTTGTGCTGCGTATTTGAGTCTTGTGTGTGTTGCTCTTCCCAACCTTACTCTTGTGCGTTCTTTGTGATCAATATTGTAAGGGCCAGAGGCTCCAACTTGTGGAGATTCCTCGCAAACGGGAAAAGACTATAAGGAAGAAAGCCGTGGTATTCAAGTTGATCATTGGATCACTTGAAAGGGGTTGAGTGCAACCCTCGTCCATTGGGACACCACAACGTGGAAGTAGGCAAGTGTTACTTGGCCAAACCACGGGATAAAAAATCGCGTGTCTCTTGTGATTGCTTTCTCTGTGATTGTTTTGTCCATAAGAACTCGTCTCTCAATCACTTAGCCGTACTAACACTTTAAATTAAGTTTTTGTGGCTATTAGTGTTTGATTTTACAGGATCACCTATTCACCCCCCCCCCCCCCGCCTCTAGGTGCGCTCAAAGGATGGCACAAGAAGACTAGGTGGCGCTAGAAGGCCAGGAACCTGAGGGCTCGACAGGGGTCCAGACCGTACAGAGGCCGGTCTACTACGTCAGCGAGGTCCTCCATGAAGCAAAAGCCACGTACCTTGAGACACACAAACTCCTTTATGCTGTGCTTGTTGCGTCCAGGAAGCTGCGCCACTATTTCCAGGCACACAGGGTCGTGTTGGTGACCTCCTTTCCGTTAAGGGCCAGCCTCCACAACTCTAACGCCACAGGCAACATCGCCAAGTGGGCCGCGTAGCTCGCTGAGTTCCAGCTGGACTTTCAGCCTCGCCATGCCGTTAAGAGCCAGGTCCTGGCTGACTTCATCGTGGAGTGGACACCTCCCCCGAGCGCTCCTGGGGGTCCGGATCTCGATTCGGACCCCAAACCTGCGGAGCCCAGGAGTCTGGTCTTCGCCGAGCCCCACTGGACACTCTTCTTCGACGGATCCACCTGTCAGCAGGGTGGCGGAGCCAGAGTGGTCCTCATCGACCCAAGTGGAGATCAAGTGAAGTACATGGTGCACCTTGAGTTCAAGGCCACCAACAACATGGCGGAGTACGAAGCACTGATCTTCGGCTTGTCGGTGGCCCTATCCATGGGGATCCGCCAGCTCCTTGTGAAGGGGGGCTCCCAACTGATCATCAAGAAAGTCCGCGAGGAATGTAGCTGTAACGAGCCCAGGCTCGCAGCTTACCTCCTCCATGTAAGGAAGCTGGAAAAAGACTTCACGACCCTGGAACTGCAACATGTTCCTCGGGCTAACAACTCGGCGGCAGATGAACTCTCCATGAGGGCATCAACTTGGGCACCCATGCCCGAGGGCGTCTTCGAGAGATGGCTGCTGAGACCCACCGCCCAGCCTACCGAACTGGACGAAGGGAGCGAGACTAACACCTCGAAGCTAGCGGTCCCGGTGGCGTACCATCTACAGAACCCACCGAAGACTTTGTGTGCTATAGGGGGTCCTGCCAGCCCCTTAGCGCCATAGCCAGTATCTCAGAGTGGTCCCGATGCATGGATCTCCGAGATCCGGGACTACCTGAAGGAAAATATCCTTCCTGAAGATCATGTGTCCGCAGAGCGCATAGTGCGGTTGGCTAAACGCTACACGGTGGTAGAGGGGGATCTTTACCGCCATGGCGCCAATGGCATTCTCATGCGGTGCATCACCCAGGAAGAGGGTCGTGAACTACTCGCGAAGATCCATGGAGGAGAGTGCGGAAGTCATTCCTCATCCCGCACACTGGTCGGTAAGGCCTTCCGGCATGGCTTCTACTGGCCAACCGCTCTCCAGGATGCAGCTGAGATGGTAAAGTCCTGCAAGGCGTGTCAGTTCCATGCAAAGCAGATACACACACCAGCTCAGGCTCTGCAAATGATTCCACCCTCCTGGCCATTAGCTGTATGGGGGTTGCATATCCTGGGACCATTTCCTAGGGCCGTCGACGGGTACCGTTTCCTTTTCGTCGCCATCAACAAGTTCACAAAGTGGCCAGAGGCTACCCGTGTGGTCAACATCACCCAAGGTGCTGCTGTTGCCTTCCTCAAGTCGATTGTCTGCAGATTTGGGGTCCTAAACCGTATCATTACGGACAACGGGACCCAGCTCAGAAGTCGGCTCTTCCAAGAATATTGCGAGGGCATCGGCGCTCAGCTCTGCTTTGTGTCTGTGGCACATCTCGGGAGCAACGACCAAGATGAGAGGGCAAACACAGAAATCCTCAAGGGACTCAAGACACGCACCTATGACTGCTTGAAAAAGCATGGTGCAAATTGGGTCAATGAACTTCTGTCGGTACTGTGGGGGAACCAGACCACATCCAGCCGAGCTACTGGGGAGACCTCGTTCTTCCTGGTCTATGGGGCCGAAGCCTGCCTTCCCCCGGAAATCCTTATGGGCTCCCCACAGGTCCAGTCTTTCGATGAGCCTATGCAGGAACAGCTACGACGTGAGGACGTGGACTTCATCGACGAACGCGGATGGCAAGCGGCGATCCGAAATGCACGGTACAACCAAGCGCTCAGGCGCTACCACCAGCAGTTCGTGCATAGTAGGGAGCTTAGGGTCGGGGACCTGGTCCTAAGGCGAATTCTAAACCGAGAAGGGCTCCACAAACTCTCACCCAATTGGGAAGGACCCTTCAAGGTGTCGGAAGTATGCCGATCCGGGTGTGTTTGCCTTGTCACAACTGAAGGAGTGCATCTTCCCAATCCCTGGAACATAGAGCATCTCCATAAGTTCTATCCATAGGAGCAAGTCTGAGGGGTTAAGGTTTCTTCTTTTTGTAACTAGGTTGTGCATATGTGTACGCCAGCCCGGTGCCCTCATAAGCCCGGCCTGTTGGTCTGCACCCATGCATATCAAGTTATAAAGGAAGGATTTACCCCCCCCCCAAATGTTCTTCTGTGATGATTTTATTCTGCTACAGTTTCCAGATAGTATTTTTTATCTAACCCACCCATACAGTTCCCACCCTTGCTGGTATGATGACATCTGAATTGAGTAAGCCAGGCTTGCAGTTCGGGACCCCTATCCTGTTACAAGGGGTCCGGCAACCTGCGGGTCCGGTTCTAGAGAATGGGCGCTCGTTTCCTGGAGCGGTCCGGAGCTGTGTAGCCACTTAGCCTAGTCCCATACCCTAAGCCTACACCTCCACCACTCTGCAATGGGTGCCCTAGTATTTGGAGCTGTGATCCTGTAGGTCCGGGCATAAGGCTTGGCTTCCCAGGCTAAATCCTGCAGGTCCTGTTGCATGAATCAAAGGATGGCAGATACCAGACGATGGGTCCTATGGGTGTGCTACTAACACTTCTTAGCCAAAGCTGTGTACAGGTCCAGGTCCCAGTCCAGGCTGCATCCTGGGGGCTGGGCCACCAACTAATTTTCCCTTAGGAATACTGGTATCCAGCCTCGACAAGTCGAGACTACATCCCAGGGGGGCCAAGTACCAGGGAGGAGTTAGTAACACTACACACAGCGAGAATAATTAGCATACAGATAAGTGTTGTTTGATTAATAGTTCTCAAGAGTATTGTACAAAACCAAAAGTTATTACATCCGCCTTCAAGTGGAGCCCTAGCCTCATTTCTGCACGTATGAACTACTCGGCATCGGCAGGGTCGCGCTGAAAGCGTGCGGCCACTGTCTCCACGGCGTCTTGGACGCTCTCTCAGGCGGCGTCTTCTGTGGCGTCCACCGGACCGTCGAGCACCGGCGCCAAGGACATGGCCTGGTCGTGGCTCCAGAAGCACGTTAGCTCGTAATCCACCACCGCCCGGCAGAGCCTGCTGCCCTCTGCCTCCAGGCGGGCGCCGAGGATCTGGTCTAGGCGACGGAGGCATTCAACGGTGGAGTCCAGCACTGGGAGGGCGTCAGAGATCGACGCTAGTGGCCCCGACACTGGGATGGGACTTATCCCTAGTGGCACCAGCGCCGTGCTCGCCTCGCTAGCCCACTCAGCTATCTGCTGGGCCCTAGTGCGGTGTTCTACCTAGACATCTTCCAGGGCCTTCTTGGCAGCCTCTGCCGCATGGGGACCTGGTGCTGCCTACGCCGCTTCGAACTGGCGGACCCGCTCCTCCAGCTTTTTCTCCTTCTCCTCTGCCTCGAGCTCATGCTTGGCCAGCAACTTATCACACCTTTCAAACATTTCCTCTCTGAAGGAGAGATCCTTCTCCCGCCAGGCGAGATCCACATCCCGCCTATCTAGGGACGCATCCTTCTCCTTGAGGTTCTCCTCGGCCAGGGCAATGTTACTGGCCTTTTCCTCCAGCTCCCGCTCCCATTTTTGGATCCTCTCCACAGTCGCGGTCTGCTGGATCCGCTGCTCTTCCGAGATTTCGTTCATGGCACTTAGCTTGGCCCGGAGCTCTATAACGACCTCCTCCCTCTGGTTCAAGGCCTCCTCCGTCTTGGCCAGCCTCTTCTCCTATTGCGATGCCTCCAGCTCCCTGGCGAACACCTTATGGAGGTCCCTTTTGTAATCTTTGCGGTCCCGCGTGAGTTCGGACCGCTCAGAGGCGAACTGGCGGGACGCCTCCTTGGTGCGCTCCTCTAGCTGGGTGCGCCAGTCGCTGAGGCATTGGTGCTTGGATTCCAGTGCCCCCCATTCCCGCCGGATAGCTGCCTCGGTTTCATTGAGGGCTTGGTGGGCACGAGACAGCACCCGGGGAAGGGGGATTGGTGCCACGTCCGGCTCAGTGCCTGACCGGAGCCGCCACCCAAAAACCACCTCTACCTCCTCCAGAGTGGGCAGCGGGATGGAGCTGGGCGCGCCCCCGCGTCACCCTCGATGGCGGGGGTGGGCGCAGTTGGGACCTCCTCCGCCACTGTCGACGGTGTACTCGACGGCATCGCCGTCGTTGAGGTTGCGGTAGCCTTCGGAGCAGTTGGAACCCCCTCCACCGCTATGCCGCTTGACGTTGGCGCCGCTGCTGCCGGACCCCCAGCTGGAGCATGGGAGCTCGGTGGCGCTGTCTGGGCGGCAGCAGCCGGGGGCAGGGGAGGCGCGGCCTTGGGAGCAGAGGGGGAGGAAGCCCTGACAAGCAAAGGATGGGTTACGACCCGTCGGCATGATAAATAGACTAATGGGAAAAAAGGGTTACACTCACTTGGGGCCCTGGACTTTCCAGTGACCCTGGAAGCGGGGCGACCGCTGCTGGTGCTGCTACTGTCATTGCTGCTGCTGCTACTGCTGGTACCCCTGGGGGAGGTTACCCCCAGATGGTGGTGGCAGCGGCGGACCCGACGGTGGTGGTGGTTGTGGTGGCGGCGGACCCGATGGTGGTGGTGGCAGAGGACTAACGAGCCTGGGAGCCGACCTCCTCGGCCCCACCAGCAGTCCTCTGATGCTTCTGGGGGGTCCGAAATAAATGACCCGTCAGCGCGGCGCAGCCGGCGTCGCCTCTCTTCCTCCGACCCCCTGGTGCCACCTGGGGCGGAGGAACTGCCTGCAGCCCCTTTGCCCTTGTCCAAGGGGTGGGGAGACGTGGCGAGGGCGATGGGAGTCACGCCGGCAGACTAGGGGCCTCCAGCCGGTGCATCGGAGCTCTGGATCCCGCGGTGGGGGTCCAAGGCCGCTGGTCTGACGAACCGCCACGCCGCTCTCATCGAGGGTCGGCAGCATCGCCAGCACTGCCGATCGCAGTCCTGGATCATCACAGAGCGCCGGGATGTCCTAGGGGAGTATCAAGGATTCAGGGACGAAGGACTCACCAGTAATACCCTTCACCAGGAGTTCCAGCTCCTCCCAGGACAGGTCGGTACCCGACCCGCGCTGGATCCAGCCGATGTCGTTCGAGCCGGTGAACCAGCAACATAGGCGCGCCCTCCTCTGTAGCGGCACGATTTGGCGCTTCAGGAAGTCGCCGACCACATGCATGGAGGTCAGACCACTGGTTTCCAAGGTCTTGATTCTGTCCAGCACGGGCAGGAACTCTGGCACCAGGAATGGATTGGCCCTCCATTGCTTCCGGTCGAGTGCTGGCCCGTCACTCGGCAGGGCGAGGCGGTCGTTGGCCTCGGCGCTGGCGATCACCCAGTCGCCGCGCCAGTTTTACCACCTTGCGCCGCTAAGGGTGGGGATTGTTGGGGCGAAGGCGAAGACGTTACCCTTCGCTCTAAGCCCTCGTCAATCTCGCTGCACCAACGGAGGAGAAACGACTGGCGGTTCCACCCTTTGTCCACTACACTGCAAGGCGAAGGCCTACGACGAGGTCGCCCCGTCCCACGACCTCATCCAACCTGGAGGCCCACATGTGATTCGGTCCATTATCATAGGCCCTGCGCGGAGAAGTGTGTTACGGGCCCGATTTGTAATGGCTTTTCTGTAATGACAGTCTGTAACCCCACTTTATGGGAATATTCCGGGGATAGCCCAGGCGCCTGAGGGCACATGCGTCCTTACTCCAAGATGTTGGGCACTCAGGCACCTATAAATACCCCCGTAAAGTGCCCTTGAGAGGCTGGATTAACAGAGCAATTGTCGTCTCGAGCTAAAACCTTGTTTGCATTTATCTTACTCCCCCGTTGGATCATCTTGCCCAGGAGAGCAAGTTCCAACATTTGGCGCCCACCGTTCGTGCTATGAACAAACCACCCACGATGGCACCCAAGAGAGCTAGCTCGAAGGCAGCCCCATCCATTGACGAAGCAGCAAAGGCAGCGCTGCTGGCCGAGAAAAAGGGCAAGGCCCTTGCATACACCACCCACCAAGAAGCCTGCGAAGACGACGCACTCAGCAAGAGACAGTGCAATGATTAGCCAACTCCTGAAGGCACCGCCCGCACCTGCAGCTCTAGAGGACAACCACAAGCACCCCCAGGCTTCACTCCACTAGAGGGCGAGGACGCCACAGAGGATGGCGAAGTCATCGGGGTTTCAGCAGAAGAACAGCTACAGCTGCGGGCCTTGCGCATCAAGAACCGTAACCTCCAGAAGCAGAAAGACATCCTCGAGGCCAAGCGCCAACGTGTCTCTGCGCAGGCCAAAGTGCGCCAGATGATACGAGACGAGGAGCAGAGGGCTCAGGAACTTGAGCAAGAAATTGCGCTCATGCAGCGCGAAGGCCAACATGATCTACAACACGGCCCACCCCTCCAACAGCACGCGCCAATCGGAGACCTATTCATTCCTCAGCGCGGACCCGTCATCCCGCACGCCCCAGCATTCCAAGGCGTCAACTACCTTGATGAGCGGAGTCCTCTAGTGCCGCACCTGCAAGTGTCACCATGGCCCGCCAACTTCAGGGCAGGGACCTGCCCCAAATACAACGGCAGCACCGACCCATCATAGTATATCATGAGCTATCAAGTCATCATTGCATCATCCGGAGGGGACGACGCCATGATGGCCAAGTCCTTCATCATCGCCCTCGAAGGTCCGACTCTAACCTGGTACACCAGGTTGCCCCCATTGTCCATCGACTCCTGGAGAAGTCTCCGGGACAAATTTCTGCTCAACTTCCAAGGGTACCACCCAGACACCGATGCCTTGGCCGAACTGTCACTCTGCAAGCAGCTGGAGAAAGAAACTCTGCGGGAGTACTACCGCAAGTTCCTAACTCTCAAGTCACAACTGCCTTCGGTTGATGACCAAATTGCCATTCAGTACGCCATCAGTGGCCTTCGGGCTGGCGTCCTTTATAGCCACTGCATTAGGGATCCACCCAAGAACCTCCAGGAGCTCTATCAGTTGTTCGAAAAATATGCCAGATCCAAAGAGCTCCACCAGCGCAAGGTTGAGTCCTAGAGGAAACCCAAGGACCCTCTGCAGTCCAGCCGAACGTGGACAAGACCCTCGCAGTCAGACTCTGGTTGGGACAGCCGCAGTCAGCACCAGGTGCATAACATCGCCATCCAGCACCCCGCTGGTGAGGCCCCTCGCCGCCAAGATTATCCCCCCCAGGGCCGCGGCAATGGGACTCGTGGTCGGGGCTGAGGACGGGCGCAACAGCCGCACAGATTTTACTGCCTGTTTCACGGCGAAGACTGCACGCACCCAACGAGGGACTGCCCGGAAACGAAGGCCACCAGGGACAGGATGTCTCGGGCGCAACCAGCCGACAACCCAAGAGTTGTCGCGCACACATATCAACACCTCCCACAACCATACAACCACGGCCTCGCTCAGCATCCACCTAACCACGCATACCAACACCACCAGGAGGTACAAATCGTACCACCCCCACTCCCGCCTCCGCACCCGCATCAGCCAAACATCCACCACCCAAATCACCCCCAAGCACCAAAACAAGAAGACTTCGCTGATCAGCCGTATCGCGGAGTCATTCACATGATCACTGGGGGGTCCAGCGTCGACTTCGACACGAAGCGACAGAAGAGGGACCACTACCGAAGCATCAACCACGTCGCTGTCACCAGCCCAATCGTGCAAACGAAGTGGTCCCATGTGCCGTTGACCTTCGACGCCAGAGATGTCGACCTCGCAGCGCACCCCACATTGACGCCATGGTCGTCAACTGCAGCGTGGCAGGCTGGGACCTGCACAAAATCTTAGTTGACAACGGCAGCCAGGCGGACATCATTTTCCTCCACGCCTTCGACCGCATGGGCATCAGCCACAGCTTGCTTAAACCTTCGGACAACCCCCTATATGGCCTCGGCGGCAAGGGCACCTTTCATGTGGGCAAGATAGAGCTACCCCTGTCCTTTGGTGCAGCACCCAATGCACGAAATGAGCAGGTCACTTTCAACATCGTCGACATGGTGTACCCATACAACGCCATAATGGGTCGGGGCTCCATCAACAAGTTTGAGGCAGCCATTCATGGACTTTACCTATGCATGAAAATCCCGGGTTCGCAAGGCGCGATCACAGTCTATGGCACCCAGCAGGCCGCGCGCAACATTGAAAGAGACTTCGTTCCAGGGCAAAGGAACATACACTGCCTCACGACGCACCGCGCGGTCCCCAAGGCTACCCGCCCAATCGCCAACGAGCATGAAAAGGCACAGCTGCAGAGCAATGACGGGACGAAGACAGTCCCCCTTGACCAGGCAACGCCCAAGCAAACGGTCATCATAAGAGAAGACCTTACTTCGCATGACGAGGAGAGACTCATCTCCTGTCTTTACAGAAATAAGGACGTCTTCGCCTGGTCCGCCCTCGACCTGGTCGGAGTCAGTCGCACTATCATCGAACATAGCTTGGGCATCGACCCTTCAGTGAGGCCAAAGAAGCAGAGGCTGCGCAAAATGTCTGATGAAAAAACAGAAGCCGCCAAAGCCAAGGTACACCGCCTGCTTGAGGCCAACTTCATCGAACCAGTTGCCTACCCTACGTGGCTCGCTAACGTAGTCATGGTGCAAAAGAAGAGCGGCAAGTGGCGGATGTGCATTGATTTCACCAGCCTCAACAAGGCCTGCCCCAAGGATAATTTCCCGCTGCCTCTGATCGACAAGATCATCGATAGTGCGGCCGGGTGCGAGGTCATGTCAATCCTTGATTGCTTCTCTGGCTATCACCAAATATATATGAAGGAGGAAGACAAGGCTAGCACCAGTTTCATCACACCCTTCGGCACGTATTGCTTCATCAGAATGTCGGAGGGACTAAAGAACGCTAGGTCCACATTCTCTCGCCTCACCAAGACAGTGCTTGAGAGCCAAGTCGGGCGGAACATATTTACGTATGTGGACGACATCGTCGTCGCCAGCAAAAGCAAAGAGGGTCATCTGGCTGACCTCACAGAAACATTCGTGAACATGCGGGACGCACGACTTCGCCTAAACCCCGAAAAGTGTCTCTTCGGCGTTCACTAGGGGAAGATACTGGGCTACCTGTTGTCGCACCGCGGGATCGAAGCCAACCCGACCAAGATCCAGGCTATCATCAACATGACGCCCCCCGCAGTCAGCCAGAGACGTCCAACGACTGACAGGCAGATTGGCCACCCTCAACAGATTCATTTCTAAGTCCGTAGAGTGAAGCCTAGCTTTCCTCAAAACGCTACACGGTGCAAAGGACTTTGCATGGGGACCAGAGCAAGCGGCGGCCTTCGCATCACTAAAGCAGCACCTGTCAGAGCTGGCAACCCTCACAAGCCCCAAACCCTCGCTACCTCTGTTGCTCTACGTCGTAGCTTCGCCACACGCGGTCAGCGCAGCGCTGGTCCAAGAGCAGGACAAAGAGGGTAAAACCAGGCAGTGTCTAGTTTATTACGTCTCCGAAGTACTCACATCATCCAAATGCAACATGACGGAACTGGAAAAAAATTGCCTATGTAGTCGTTATGGCATCACGCAAGTTGTGCCACTATTTCGAAGAGTTCAAGGTGGCGGGTCACCTCGGACAAGGGACTCGGTGAATTATTCAGAAATCCGGAGGCGTCTGTCCGAATCGCCAAATGGGCAGCCGAGCTCTCCGGCTACCATATCACCTTCGAGCCCAGGACAACCATCAAGTCACAAGTCCTGGCAGACTTCATCGTCGGCTGGACAGGGCCAATAACGTAGCCGGACACGCCTGCAGAGAAGGTGTGGACCATCCACTGCGACGGCGCATGGTGCCATGCGGGGGCAGGCGCAGCTGCAGTCATCACATCACCCATAGGGGTCAAGCACAGATATGCAACACGTCTCAGCTTTGCTTTGGAGTCCGACAGATGCACCAACAATGTAGCAGAGTACGAAGCTGACATCCTCGGCCTTCGCAAGCTACGGGCACTTGGTGTCACTACCTGCATAATCAAAACAGACTCCAAAGTGGTTGCCGGCCAAGTCGAAAAAGATTACGTAGCAAAGGATCCCGCACTTATGCAGTATCTCATGGCTGTCCGCAGTCTTGAGAGACAATTCAAGGGATTTACCTTGCAACACGTGGACCGAGCCAAGAACGAGGAGGCCGACGCGTTAGCCAAGTCAGCCGCCAGAGGCGAGGCCTTGCCCTCCGACGTATTCTACCATGTCATCGTCACGCCAGCCGTCCGCAGTCCAGAGGGCCTCCAAATAACCAATGACACCGAGGGCCACCGCATAGTCAACCTCATCATGACCGAAGACTGGCGGGCACCAATCACCCAGTTCCTGCAGGGATATTACCATCCAAGCGATATCAACGAGGCCAAGCGCCTCAAACACCGAAGCCAGGACTTTGCGCTCATTGAGGGACAACTTTACAAGAAGGGGGTCAGTCAACCCATGCTTAAATGTGTCAATGAGACCGATGGCGTCCAGATCCTACGCGAAGTCCACAGCGGAACTTGCGGCTCTCACGCGGGGCCTAGGGCCCTCGCTGCCAAGGTGATCCGTCAAGGCCTCTACTGGCCTGCTATGATATGCACCGCGAATCGAGTCACGAGGTCGTGCGAAGCCTGCCAGAAGTTTTCTCCACACTCGGGAAACCCTTCGCAATTCACAAAGCTAATCGCCCACACGTGGCCCCTTCAGCGCTGGGGCCTGGACATTGTCGGGCCACTACCCACGGCCCAAGGGAACCTCAAGTTCACCTTCGTCGCCGTCGAGTATTTTACCAAGTGGATTGAGGCAAGAGCAATATCCACGATAACATCGAAGACTGCCCAGAAATTCTTCTGGCAAAACATTGTTTGCCGATTCGGAGTCCCGTCCGAGCTCACAGTTGACAATGGCAAACAATTTGACAGCCAAGACTTCAGGGATTTCTGCTTCTCCATTGGCACCAAGCTTGCCTTCGCCTCAGTATATCACCCACAATCCAACGGCGTCGTGGAGTGCGCCAACGGCAAGATTTTCACGGCCATCAAGAAAATGCTTCTCGATGACAAGAAGGGTAAATGGGCCGACCTGCTACCTGAAGCAGGCTGGGCGCTAAACATGACCGAGTGTCGGGCGACCGGATTCACTCCCTTTCGCCTGCTATACGGATCGGAGGCCATGACCCCGCAGGAAATCAAACATGGGTCCCCATGGACAAGCGTTGCAGCCATCCCCGACGTAGACGAGCTAACCTCCAAAGATCTCATCGACGGAGACTGTGTCTTCGCCCTGCAGGCCCTCAACAAATACCAAGCCCAAACGAAGGCCTGACGCAACCACACAGTCATCCCAAGAGAATTCAACGGAGGGGACCTCATACTCATCCGAACAACTCGGACAGAGTCACGGGGTAAGCTAGAGCCAAAGTGGGAAGGACCATTCATCGTCAAGACGAAGTCATCTCCTAGCGTGTACAGGCTAACAACGCAATCTGGCGAAGACCTGGAGCATTCCTGGAACATAGATAATCTCCACAAATTTTTTGTTTGAATCCTCAGGGCCACCACGCCCTTGTAATTCACCAAACATTATCATTTCGGCCCGCACTCTTTTCCTTCCGGGGGGTGAGGTTTTTAATGAGGCGGAGCCATGCAATATACCCGCAAAAATCCCCCGCAAAAATTAAGACACAATATGTCGAAAAAGACCGCATCGACGGTCTTCGGCATTCGACCACACCAAAGTCACCGCGAGGGGCAGCGCTGACTACCCTCGCGTGCGACACTCCACGCAAAAGTCACCTAAGGGCGCAGCCGGAATAGCACAATAAGTGCGCAAAATCGAAGTCTTCTCCAAAAGACTCTCCGTGCAAAAGTCGCCTAAGGGTGCAGCCGGACCCTCCGTGAAAAGTCGCCTACAGGTGCAGCCGGACCAGCACAATAAGTGCGCAAAATCGAAGTCTTCTCCAAAAGACTCTCCATGCAAAAGTCGCCTAAGAGTGCAGCCGGACCCTCCATGCAAAAGTCGCCTACGGGTGCAGCCGGACTAGCACAATAAGTGCGCAAAATCGAAGACTTTTCCAAAAAAACCCGTGCACAAGTCGTCTACGGGCGCGGCCGGATCAACAAAGGCACGCAGCCTCATCATACAAATTATGGTTACATACATACAGCGAGGGCATCATACATTACATTGGCTCAACCTTCAGGATGATACCCATCTCCCTTTAGTTGAATAGCATTATCCTCAATTCCTCACCCTCAAAAAGATTTCGCAGCTCCCCCTCACCTACACTCGCCCCTGCCGGCGAGGACAACAATTCCCGTTTGCCATTCCCGTCCACACGAAGACGACCACCCTCCATCTCACCACAATGACGCCTATCACTTCGTGACAATTCACACACTCTCCGTTTCGCCACCGCCCTTCGCCGCCTACACCCAGTACTCGCACCCGGAAGATCCTCAGCACCCATCACAAGCGGAGAAGACTCCGCCACAGCCACATCCAATGCTGCAAAATAATCCAAGTCCTCATCTGAAGACTCCTCTGTCCACACAATCGAACTCCCAGAATCAGCAAACTCAAAACACTTAGACACAGAATCATCAGAATCGTCTTCAGCAGCCACAGTCGAAGCCGCCACAAAAATAGCATTGTCAGTAGCGGTTGCGTGCTCAGGCCCAAACCCCAGAACCTGCGCAGCAACCGAGGTTCAGTAACACACAGACAAAATTTACAAACTCCTCAACACCTATTCAGCCACCTGCGAAGGCCCGGCCGCGGCCGTGGGGTCTTTGGCCGCCGGCTCGGCCACCACCCTCAAGGCATCTTCGCCTGTCGGCGTAGGGGCTGACGAAGGGTCTTCATCGGCCACAGTAAGCACGGGTACAGCCGAGGAGCCTTCACCGGCATTCAAGGGCGGCACCGGATTGACCTCCGCAGCCTCGGGCGGCGCGCCAGCCAGTCCTCCAAGGTCCTCGACGTCCTCGGCATGCGCCATCTGCAGCAACAGCACACTCATTCAGCAAAACCACACATACACACACATATAACCACACAAAAAATAATCTTTACATGCTCTATCGCCCGGTCGGACCGCTCCCTGACCGCCTCCCAACCGTGCGGACCTCACATCCTATCGAAAAGTGCCCTCGCTGACTGCTTCACCACAGGGTCTTCGGCCCTGAAGATTTCGCGTTCAAAGTTCTCATCTGCTTGGTCGAAGACCTCGTACTGCCTGCACCCCTCGTAGGACAATGCATTCATGGCCCCCTCGCAGGTGACGAGGGAGGCGAAGGACATGAAACCCGCCACAATGGTCGGGAGCACCAGCAGCTCCTCCTACAACCATTCGAGGAAGCGAAGGCCTGCTTCTTGGCCGGATACTTCGAAGTCAGCAGTCCGCGCACCTAGCTCGCGATACGCGTCCACAAACTACGCGTGCGTCCACTCGACTTCCCGAGCGCGTCGAGGCCTCGGCCTTGTCCACGCGGCTGCGCAGGGCGTTGAACCTCGCCTCCAGCTCCTCGGCGTGTTGGCTGGCGAGACTGCTCTCCGCCCGCCCCCACTTTGTCCTCCACTCGCGCAGCCTATGCTTCAGCGATGGCCTAATTCGCCTCCCTCCTCTCCTCCACCAGCTGGCACCGGAGGTCCGTCTTCTCGGCCTCCATGGCGGCCACTTTCTCCGCCAGCCTGCGGTTTTTGCTTTCCGTAGCCGACTTCTCCCGGACAGCATCCGCATGCTGCGCCCGGAGACTCTCGACTTTGGCAGCCACGTCCGCAGTCAGGACACCCGACGCAACGCGGTCAGCGAAGTCGGCCACCTGACAAAAACACATGAGACCCAAACCCTCATGGAAACAACAAACATCGAAGTCCAGCACAACTTACTTGCTTCAGCTGCTGTGTCAGCTGCTGCGACAGCTGCTGCGACGCTTCCCTCAGTCATTGGGACATGGAGCCCGCCACTTCCTTAGCGGCAGCGGCTGACAGAATCTCGCCACTCGCGCAGAAAGCGGCCACGGGTCCTGCGCGGCACCCTTCGCCCCAACCACCGCTGTTGGCGACATGGTTGCCACCGAAGGCGGGACAACAACCAATTGCCCATCACCCGACCCTGCAACATATCACCGGTCAAAGAACTAGCAAAAAAAACTTACCAACAAAATAATCCTCGACACTGATGTTCGTGTCGAAGTCGGCAACATGTCTCCCCGGCGAAGGCAGCTCCCGTCCTTTCGCGGGTCCCGCCCGGGGGTGGCTTGCTTACACCAGAGGCGGCAGTCTTCGCGCTTGCCGACGCCTTGCTGGGTCCGGGGACAGCCGGTTTCATAGCCGGCACCGGCTTGCTACTGCCGGAGGCAGCAGCCTTCACGCTCCCCCGCGCCCTCTTCGCCTCGCGCATAGGATCTGTGATCCTGACGACCATCCGACGCTTCTATGCAGCGTCTTGACGGTCCTTGTTCATCACTTCCGACACAACAGCAGCAATATTCTGTCCGTAAGGAAACACCTTCAATTCACGAGCCATGCGAGACGTAAAGAAGTCTTCGCCAGCCGCGCGGGGGATCGGAACATTCTTGGGCCATCGACCCCCGGTAACCTCCAGCATCCGCGCCGAAGACTCCCGGAGCTCGGGCGAAGACATCCTTCCGCCGAGGGCTGCGCACGTCCCCATCAACTCCACAGCAAAACTATCGGAGACCCCCAGTTCCCCCACTGCAGTACCTAGTTTTCTCTTCTTAGTGGCTGGGGCAGCCTCCTGCGAAGGGTCCTCTTTAGTTACGGCCACTGGCCTTTTCCCGCGGCGGTCGACAGCGTCATCCCCGGGATAGCAGCCGTACGGCAAGCGATTTAGCTCGAAGACCCTATTCAGCCGATCGTTGGACCCGCGAATATCCCAACTCCGCAGGGCCTCCGTCCTCGGCACATAATGACCCACAATACGCACCGCCCCGTCCTCCGCTTCACGTACGACCGTGGCGGGATCCTGGCCTCGCACATCCAACGCGAAGGCTGGACTTCGCACTTTCTACCCACCCAAGGAGGGCATCTCGCGAGGGCATACTTCGCCCAATGCCCATCCATGCGCCAAGGGCCCACACCCCATACCCGATGAATTCCTCAACTAAATCGCGCCCACTATTCATACGGGCAGCGCTCCGAAGGGCTCCCTCTTTCTCATCATCCTCCGCCACCTCAAATTGCGGGTACGCCACATAATAATGGGAGCACATAATGGCCACGGGGAGCCCTGGGTGGTCTTCGACTTCGCCCTCTGAAACATAGAACCAGAAATCCCACCAGTTGCCCCACTTATTACGGGCACAAGGAACCAACTCCACGACTTCCATCGAAGTCTTTCCGGCCCTCAGCGTGAACGTGCACGATCCAAACTGTGCAATCTTGTGTCCAATTTTTCTTTTCTGCCAATGCAGACAGTATTGTTTGGCGAATACTTCCACAGAAGGTTGACCGTCATACGAAGTCGTTGCCCAGACATACTTCGCCAGGGCCACCATGGCGTTAGGTGTCAGCTGGTGGACCTAGACCTCAAATCTCCGTAGGACCTCCGACACAAAGCGATGTGCAGGCAGGCGAAGGCCAGCGGTGAAAAATGCCTCGAAAACGACCAACTCGCCCTCGGGCTCAGGAACCTCCTCTGCCCCCGGGACATGCCCAACTCCGCTGCCAAAATATCCCAACTGCTGCATATCTTGCACGCGGACCGAGGAAATCCACGAAACGCCGAACTCCACCGTATCACCCGGATGTAGCTCCGCCGCTGCCACATTTCTCGAGGTATCCTCGGACAACGCTTCGGTCGTCGGCGTGGTCGCAGCAGACGAGGAAGAAGACGGCATGGCTACGTACCGTCGGCGGCGACGCGTGGTCTGCTTGACGCGGGCCAGATCTCCGACGAACAGGAGCAAGGAGGGCAGGCAAGCGGACGAGCGGTTTCAAAAGGAGGCTAGGGTTTTGTGGTGCGTAGAAAGGTAAGAGAACTTGACCTGCGCCGACCCCCCCCCCCCCTTTTTATACACAGGGCGCGATGCTTCGGGAAACCCGCACTCCAACAGTACGGCATCCATCAACGGTCACATCAAAAACCCCCGCGGAACCACTTCGAGTGAGGGCAGCGTCTCCACCATCTAGCGATGTCTTCGGCACCAGATGACTTAGTCGAACTGGTCCCTCGGAGGTCAAATGTTGGGGCGAAGGCAAAGACGTTACCCTTCGCTCTAAGCCCTCGTCAATATCGCTACACCAACGGAGGCAAAACGACTGGTGGGTTCCACCCTTCGTCCACTACACTGCAAGGCGAAGGCATATGACGAGATCGCCCCGTCCCACGGCCTCGTCCAACCTGGAGGCCCACATGTGATTTGGCCCATTGTAATAGGCCCCGCACGGAGAAGTGTGTTACGGGCCCGATTTGTAATGGCTTTTCTGTAATGACAGTCTGTAACCCCACTTTATGGGAATATTCCGGGGATAGCCCAGGCGCCTGAGGGCACATGCGTCCTTACTCCAAGACGTTGGGCACTCAGGCACCTATAAATACCCCCGTACAGTGCCCTTGAGAGACTGGATTAACAGAGCAATTGCCAGCTCGAGCTAAAAACCTTGTTTGCATTCATCTTACTCCCCTGTTGGATCATCTTGCCCAAGAGAGCAAGTTCCAACAGGGATATAGGCCACGGCTGAATCTGGCCTTGTCTGGAAGTAGTAGGCGCCGAAGTGGTCCTTAGCCTGCCCAGACTTCACCAACACGAAGAAATTGGCGGAAGAGGGAGGTGCAGGGGGCACCCCCACGAACATCTCACAGAGGTGGACGAAGATGGCCCGCCTAGAGGATGGAGTGGGGCGGGAGGTGCTGAAGTTGGAGCCCGAGCTCCTCCAGTAGCAGCAGGAAGAAAGGCGAGATCGGCAGCACCAACCCGCAGGAGAGGTACGAGACGAACAGCACGAACTCCCCGGCGGTGAGATCATCGAGGGGAATGGCACCGGTGCGGATCCTTCTGGCATGCACCGGCGCACTCCATCCGAGCAGGTGGCGCACCAGGTTGAGCGCCCCCTTAGACTGGAACGCTCGGTATGGCAAGTGAAGTCATGGCGTCGGCGGCGGCACGGGTGTAGAGCAGGAGAGCGCGGATGCAAAGGGGTGCAGAGATCTCAAAGGTGAAAGGGCACAGCGATTGGGAGAGGAATGCGAAAGCGTAACTACTGCACGCGGGGTGAATCCCTTTTCAAAAACGGACTCTCCCGCTCGCGCCCCAAGACACTACAGAAAATCTCGTCCGACGCACACCTCACGCCCAGGCGGCCTAGTCTCTGACACGGGGGCCCGGGCCCACAAGTCATACAGCAGGAGTGCTGGTCTCCGAGTGCGGAAAAAGCAAACCGCCGCACGTGGTCAAAGAGCAAACTGCCGCCCGTGGTAGCGTGCCTCTTCATCTCCACCGCAAGAGACAACAGCCTAGTCTATGACATGGGGGCCCAGGCCCATGAGTCATACTCCTGGAGTGTCGAATCCCGGGTGCGAAAAGAGTGAACCACCGCTCGCGCCGGTACTGCGCCTCCTCGAGGCCCGCGACAGAAGACAGAGGGTGATTTTTTAAACCAATGCAGCGGTATCGAGGCGCCTTGCTCGTGGCCTGACGAAACCTCCAGGCGTGGGGGCCGTGGGTCAATTAGCCGCGGAGACAAATATGGCAGTTGGCATGACCGAAGGCGGATTGAAGGGTAGTACGTCAGCAGACGCACGGAAGCGGCGCGCCAATCGCCAATCAGGCTATTGGCCCCACCTGCAGGCTCACATCCTCCCCTAAGGTGGGCCTGGGGGCCACTGTCAGTACCCTAAAACAGGGGTACCCCTTACTACCGTATGAAGACGCAGAAACCCATGCGGCTATCTTTAGTCGCGTGGTAAAGGAGTTTGTGCGTGGGACCAGACCATGGCTCGCCCCAGCCTCGGGCAACTACTCTGGGCCAGCGACAGCACCCGACCCCTCCACGTGGACGGTTTCTGGGGCCGCCACATGGTCAGAGAAGATGATATACTCCAAGGTATCAACCAGTGAGTTCCGGACCCCCATGGGAAAGTGCTGGACCCCTGTATATACAGACCGGGCCTCCGGGTAAGGTCCAGGACCCCCACGGGCGCAAACTGGACCCCTAGGATGGGGTCCGGACCCCTCTATTTGGGGTCCGGGCCGCTCACAGCAGGGTCTCAGGATTCTGGAACAGAGAATGCCCAGGCCTTAATCAAGGCCAGGCGGGGGTCCGGAGCCGACACGTGTCCGGACCTTATCGTATACGCTTCTTCTCCCCGCCCAGGCGGAGACCCGATGCTGCCGCGTGGCCTACTACACGTGACGTAAGCCAACAGGCGGAGCCTGATGTAAGGCCTCGATACTGTGCGGCCTCTGCATTTATTGCGGATAAGGAGCGCCGCCTGTCCATTCCACTGGCAGGCGATGTGTCGCCTCCGCATTTAATGAGCCTGCCTCCACATTTATTGAGCCCTGTCCATTCCACTAGCAGGCGATGTGCCGCCTTCGCATTTATTGAGCCCTGTCCATTCAGCTGGCAGGTGGCGTGCCTGTCCATTCCATTGGTAGGCAGTACATCCATACTGCTGCATGCACTATGCTCATCATTACTCGTGCGTTACCAAGGAAGCAGCCGCCGCATATCAATACTGCATGGACTGTGGACATCAGGGCGCTAGGAGATTGCACAAGGCGTTAGTTACTCCTATAATATATTCCTTCTGTTATGTTCCTGGGCCCACATGTCAGGGCTTAGCATCCTTGTATGTGCCTCCCTTGAGCTATAAAAGGGAAGGCACACGATGTTACAAGGCAGGTTCACTCAGACTCACAAGTTCATACAAGCTCTCAAGCTCACAGACTCAATACAACACACAGTGGAGTAGGGTATTACGCTCTGGCGGCCTGAACCACTCTAAACCCTCGTGTCCTCGTGTGTTCTTCCACCTCCAGCAGACAGGTAAAACGCTTAGGCCCCTCCTCATCTTAGGATTTAGGGCGGGTGCATTTCGCCACCCGGCTGGAGAATTTCCTCTCCGACAGGACCCTTGTCGAAGCTAGACGTCTCGTCACAGGGCTCTTCATAGCGCTCGTCTAGGTGGCGCTTGACGTCGTTGCAGCGTCCGCTGATGCGCTCGGACAGGCGCACCTCCATGAGTCGCATTTCGTCGAGCAGCTTGCGGATGGCGACGTCTTGGTGCTCCATCGAGGAAGATCGGGGTCACCGCGACACAACAGCAAGTGGATCCAGACTGAATATGATATCAAATGTTAGCACACGAGGAGGGAGAAGGATAGGTAGAGGATGACAAGTTTGGTGTGAAGAAGAAGATAGGGGATGGAGACGACGGCAACCAGCCAAATTGTTGTGGTTTTTGGATTAATCCATCGATACCCACTTACAAAGCTAGGGAAGGCTTATAAGCTCCACATACTTGGCCCAACGGCCCCAATTACACAACCCCATTTGGGCCCATATACTCTAATGTTGCCTCACTTCTGCGGTGTGGCCGCGTAGGACAACTCTTCTTTCTTGCTGCTTCTTCGTAGTGACAGCTCCTTCAATGGCCTATTCTCCATCTTCACTGATGGTAGTATGGTTGGCGTTCGAATCTCTGGACGTTGCTGACAACGTAGTAGTGCTGCTCAAAAGACAAGTTGCCTGTCTACTGGCTCATGTTGGTCTGAAATCCAACAAATTATACGAGACAACTTTCGGTAACCGTCTTGAATATGATGGTCATCATGCTCGAGGCAGATACATTTTAGACAGGGAGTATCATGCCTCCTGTTGAAACAACCTGCTGCATCCTTCATCCCCTTTTTAAAGATTGTGTTAAATGTAAAGAAGAAACAAAATGACCTATTTAAATATCTTCTAAAGATTCATAACTCTAGCTTCACGATTTTTTTGGAAGTTTTATTAGAACTGCTACATTAATTCCACCAAAATTTCTAGAGCCAGATAGTCCCAAAGAGAGCCCATATCTCTTATGTATGGTGAATTATCGATAACTAATTCAGAGAACGTAACGGCCTGCGCCAGGCCGCCAGCCAACATCTAGCCCACGAACCCATGACGTCCTGTTCATTTAAATTTGTCATACTGCAGTAAATTCAAAAAAGCTGAGTATAAGCGATGCAGAAAAGCTGAGTATATGAAATGTATAGAACAAATGAGAGATTGTTGGTTGTGTCTTC